>APFE031234690.1:0-15376 GCA_000404065.3 Pinus taeda
CATCATGGTCCAATTTATCTATTTATCCTCATAGCTCTCAATAGGGTAGTACTACTCCTTGATAGCGTCTTGAAACGAATTCCATGTTGGTGTGCCCGAAAATAGTGAGGGTGTACTTTCATCCTTCTTCTTGCAGTATGTTTCCCACCATTCCTAGATGTGGGGGGGCTTTGAGAATTGAAAAAGTAATCTTTTCCCGAATGGAAAAATCATGAATAGAAAAATATCCTTCTAGTAGAGTTAACCATTTATCTATGGAATCTACATCTATCTAACCCTCAAATATGGGGATGGAAAAGTTAACTTGTACCTTAAAGGGTGTGGCACTTCCAGAGTAGCTACTGGAATGAGATGTGTCGCCCTTGGGTGGCCGTTAAAGGATCTGGGCAAAGTTGTCCATCATCGCGTTCCTGTGTCACTCGCGGGCTTCTTCGAGAAAGATTTTGAAAGGATCTCTTTCCCCCTCATATTTATTCTCTTATTCCATGGGAGGTTGCTGGGATTTGCAAGGTTGGTCTTGCAAAGGTTCAACCAGTTCGTACCCTAACTCCTTATATCCCAACCTTATTGGTGACATGCAAAGAAAAACAGAGAAACGGCAGATCGCTCTGATATCACTAATTCGAACTTAAATAGGAATGCAACAAATTACAGATATAACCATAAATATAAAGATTCAGTAGAAATAATACTTCATTTCATTAATATCAAATATTGAAATATGCTTACAAACAGAATGGAACTAGCAGAGAAGAGATGTGGTGGCTACATGCCGCTAAATTATGTTACAGTGACGCTCTAAGGCCTATTTATTATTTAGAAACAATAGAAAACCATAAACATCTGAAAACCTAACCGTAGGAGATGAAACACCAAAACTATGGGCCTCGTTTGAGTAAATTGGTACATCAACTTCTTGTGGTCATAACTTTGGCATATGATCTCTGTTTGACGCGCACAATACCTCTTTAGAAAGATCTATCTGATGGCTACAAATTTCAAGTGATTAAGAATGATTAGAAGCCTATGTTGGCCCCGATTTTCCCAAAAAAATGTCATTTAGGGCCTCAAAATGACTCTAGAAGTTTAGGATCCGAAAAACTGCCAAAACTAGTAAACCGTGCTACAATTAAGGAAATTGAAAAACTAAAAGAGACAGTGGTGGGTATCTAAGTTGAATAGGTGGGTGGCCACTAAAATCCACCTGGATCAATTTTTCTGATACCCAGCAAAATACTCCATGAGGATGTGACAGCGGTGATAACAATTACAACAAATTCTCAATATGATAAGTACCAAGATAACCAAAATAGCTCAACTACTTTAGCACAGTTAAAAGCAAAAAAAAATTAGAAACATTCACAGAATAGTCTTACAAATATCCATAATCCATGCTTGAAGAATGTGTTATCCATAAGGCTTCTGATATTAAGTAAAATTTTCAAGACAAATGTATACAGTGAACACCACTAGCTCCAATAATGGAGCATTAGAGCCACTCCTTGCTCCTCAAAAGAACTGCTTTGTCTCTCTAATGCTATGTGAGAGGATCCAAGGTGAAAAGCCATTTTCTCTTATAATGAGGGTGTATATATAACAATGAGGAGGTGATACTTCACTTCCTTGTGACTCTTCATCTACCCTCACGACTGTTTAACTTCCTATGACTTTTCAACTTTACATGAATCTTCATATTCCATACATGTCCTTTGGAATTTCACTTTACAATGAATTTTGAAAACATGAATTACATAATCCACCATCATAGTGTGGCTTGTGAAAAATCATGACATGACACTACTGACATGGACAACTTGATGATGTGGCAATGTCAAGTTGTACTTCTTCTATGTGTTTAGTTTCTACTTGAGAATTATTTTCTTTCCACCTCTGCATGGCTTGGTGATAAGGAATATTCAATGATATCAAGTCTTGAGTTGTGATCACAAACTAGTGTCCCTTTTCTTTCCCTCGATTGATCAGCTTGCATACTCAACTACAAAGATGTCTTTCAGCTCGTTTTCCTTTTTCATCTCATTCTTCATCATCTCTCCATGTCGTGATAAGGTACCTGCATCTAGAATTCACTCATGACAAGACGACATCAGTCTGAAAAACCCCTAGTCTAAGATAGTGCATATTGATACTGAGCTGAAACCAGTTAATAAGATGGGGGAGCAGCTCAGTGGCTATGTAATTGTGCATTTCTATTAGTCAAGGGTGAACCTTAAGCCTTAATACTACACAATGCGCAGTCCAGGTTGGGCTAAGGAAGAAAACTACAAAATTATAGAGGTCAATGTAGCAAGCTGAGGGGATGGTCACTGGATCATGACATTACAAAATTCCAGGAAATAGAGGATGTTGGGCCAATGTACAATTTCATAGGTCAGGGCCTCAAGGTATGAGCTTGAGACTATATATTATGTAATGCATAGTTGAATCTAGGCTAGGAAGATGGATAACACAATTCTAGGAGCTAAGGCTAAGGCTTGAGCACTGGAAATACACAGTGCAGTAGTCTTGGAAGGAAATAAATTCACATTGCGCAGTGTCAAGAGGCAAGGTCACACCTAAAGGACTAATATTGTGCAATGTGTAGTTTAGGGAGGTTGGGTGAAGCTAGGTTGCTTGCTCGAGAAGCCTTTCAGAAATTGGCTGTGTGTTAGATTGATGAGGCTGATGTGAATAGTGATAAGACTTCAACTTTGATCACACACTTAGAACAATTGATGAAAGAAGTACATAAAACACGTGAACAATGCATTTCCCTCAGTGTGACAACTTTACGACAACTTACGACAAGTGCGACAATAAAGATACACTTTGTGACGACTGTGATGACACTTCTGTGACAGTGCTTCAAACTTCAAAAATGAGTGTGACAAATGTTTACATGGTTAGAATAACTAATTTACACAAATATGACCTCATCAAACCACCATAATAGGCTTACACTCATTGTACAATAGCTAACATGCAAAAAGACAATTTTTTTCCAATCCTGCAAAAGGGACCAAACCACCTCAAGAAAATGCATGGAATGAATTTCAATTTTTGTGATGACAATATAAAATACCAAGGAAGGCTCCGAAATTGAGTGTAGGCCAAAAGTTTTGAGGGTGTTGTAGCAGCGACAACATAATGGAAATGGGTTAATTATTTAACTTCCCCCCCCACTTTTATCATGTGTGTATGATTTTCGACCTACCCATTTTCCTATGTTGCATATATTTTGGGCATGCTTCTACCCATGTTCTTTGTTATATCAGTTCCCTATATGTGATGTATAGTCCCCATTATTCCTTGTTTTTTAAGGAAACCCTTATAAAAGTTCTCTCCTCCATAGCCCCAACACCTAATGGGATGAAATCTTGGCCTCTTACAAAAGGAGTCAACCACCTTTGTTTCACTGAGTTTGTTGATTTTCCTCGCAATTGTTCATAAAAATATGAGAGTTTTTAACCCCTTCTTCCTTTTCTCCATCTTGCATCTTTTCTTGTCATCCCAATTCCTTTGTAAAGTTGCTTTATTTTTTCTCTACTTATATAGGTACTCTACCTTCCTCATAGCTTCACCCAAAGTCCTTAATTCATCAAGTTTAATATTGTCACAAATATAATGGTGGTAACCCACTCACATATCTCTATATCTTTATCTTTTCATCGCTAATAAAATATTATATCTGAACGATTCAATGAATTTCTAGCCATATTCTTCCATTTCCATGTTCCCCAACTTGGTTTCGAAAAACTCATAAATTTTCCTCTTATAATATTGCTCAGATACGTATTTCCTTTGGAAGCGCTTTTTAAATTTCCTCCCCAAGATCTTTTTTTCATCCAAATGATTTACTTCTTTGAGTTGTTTCCACCATAAATTTTCTTTCCCCTTCAATTGTTAGATGAAAAATTGTGCCTCTAATTTGGATGAGTAATCATGTAGCTTAAAGTAATTTTTCATTTCTAATAACCACTCTTTAGCCTCCACTCCCCTATTATGCTCACCATTAAATGTCGGAGGTTAATTTTCCTAAGCTCTGCTTGCAAACTATTCAAGATAAACTAATATGCTCAAACTACTTTCTAATTCTAAAGAAACATAATCTCTCTTAGTTGAATTCCTTTATGCATGATGATGCCTCCCAATAGCACTCATAGAGTGCCTTGAATCTCCAACATCATTTCCCCTAACTCATGAGTCATGTTCCTCTACCTACCTAGAATCATATCTCTCGTCCATATTCATCTATAATTTATTTAGGTTCTATAACGTTGGAGTATTATTTTTTTGTTGTTCCCTTATCAACCCCTCATTATCAACTTTGTAGCTTAGCACTTTCATTTTTAGGCCCCCATCGTTTCCTCAACGTCTCAATCCTTTAGCTTATCCATTACATTCTTATTCAACTCTATACTAGCATCAACCATGCTAATTTTCATGAATTTTGCATATTTTACATGGTTTCAGGACCCCTAAGCATTCCCCATACTCCTAGTCCTCATGTTTTTCCTACCTTATAGGCCACTTGTAGCCTTGTTTTAAAAGTTATGGAAATTTTCCTATCTGAAATCAAAATTCTAGGTTGATAAACATATTCTCTTTTCCAGTAGATTTTATTGACTATCTACTTTTCCAAATCCAAGTCTCAAACTGAAATTTATGGTCATTGAAATTTTTGGCCCATTCAACTCAATTGTCCATGTTCTATCACAACACACTATTTCCAATTTTCTCAATAATAATGTATTCAAATTTTCAAATCTAGCTTCATGGCTTGATTCTACAATCCCATAGAATTTCACTAGCTACTTTGGTGCCCCAATATAAAGTTTGGTTTTTGAGTTACACCCTTTTGGACTAATTGCATGCCCTATTTTTCCTTCATAGGGTTTTAATCATAAATTCCTCATACTACCTCCATTTTGGAATTGTAAAATATCATTGGAAATCTCACATCAATATTTTTTTATTTTATATTTAAACATTTCTTGTACAAATTTGCACCATTGGTACAAGTAATTATCATGGTTATTCACTACTTAAAAACATTCTTTTGCCCTCCAAAATGCTCTACAAGTGGATGACTTGAGAACTAAGGAAAAAATAATTAAATGTTTCTATGGTTTCACTTTCGTTTCATTAGTGTCCTCTTGAGAATGATTTTCCTTACACCTCTGCATGGCTTGGTGATAAGGAATATTCAATGATATCAAGTCTTGAGTTGTGATCACAAACTAGTGTCCCTTTTCTTTCTCTTGGTTGATCAGCTTCCATACTCAGCTACAAGGATTTATTTCATCTTGTTTCCCTTTTTCATCTCCTTATTCAGCATCTCACCATGTCGTGACAAGGTACCTCCATCTACAATTCACTCATGATGAGACGACATTAGTCTGAAAAACCCCTAGTCTAAGATAGTGCATATTGATCCATTAACTGAGCTAAAACTAGGTAATAAGCTGGGAGAGTGGCTTAGTGACTTGACAATTCAAGTAGTCAGGGGTGAACATTAAGCCTTGAGACTGCACAATACACAATCCAGGTTGGGTTGAGGAAGAAAACTGCACAATTCTAGAGGTCAATGTGACAAGTCGAGGGGATGGGCAATGGATCAGGACATTGCGCAGTTCCAGGAAATAGAGGATTTTGGGTCATTGTGAAATTTCATAGCTTAGGGTCTCAAGGGATGAACTTGAGGCTATATATTGTGAAATTCGCAGTTGAGGCCAGGCTAGGAAGATGGATTGCGCAATTCTAGGAGTCAAGGATGCAGATTGAGCACTAGAACTGCATAGTGCAACAGTCCTGCAAGGCAGTAAATGCACATTGCGCAGCGTCAAGAGGCAAGGTCACATCTAGAGGACTAATATTGCACAATGTGTAGTTCGGGGAGATCGAGTGAATCTAAGTTGCTTGGTTGGGAAGATTTTTAGAAATTGGCTAAGTGCGAGATTGGTGACACTGATGTGAATAGTGATAAGACTTTGATTATGATCACACACTTAGAAAACTTGATGACACAACAACATAGATAAAGCAGAACACATGAACAATGCATTTCCCTTAATGTGAAAACTTTATGACAAATTACGACGAGTGCAACACTAAAGATACACTTTGCGACGACCGTGATGACACTTGTGTGGCAGTGCTTCAGACTTCAAAAATGAGTGTGATGGATGTTTTCATGTTAGAACAACTCATTTACACAAATATGACCTCATGAAACCACCATAATATGCTTATACACATTGTGTGATATCTAACATGTGAAAAGACATTTTTTTCCTATCTTGCAAATGGGACCGAAACACTTCAAGAAAATGCATGGAATGAGTTTCAATGTTTGCAATGACATTAAAAAATACTGAGGAAGGCTCTGAAATTGAGCGTAGGTCAAACTTTTGGAGGGTGTTGAGGCAGTGACAACATAATGGAAATGGTCTAATTATTTAGCTTACCTCCCACTTTTCTCATGTGTGTATGATGCTCGACCTACCCATTTTCTAATGTTGCATATATTTTGGGCATACTTCTACCCATGCCTTCCATTATATCAATTCATTGGATGTGATTTATATTCCCCATTCTTCCTTGTTTATTAAGGAGACCCTTATACAAGTGCTCTCCTCCATAGCCCCAACATCTAATGGGATGAAACCATGGGGCTTGGCCTCTTACAAAAGGAATGAACCCCCTTATGTTTCACTATAGGTTCAATGCATTTGTTGATTTTCCTGGAAATTGTTCATCAAAAATGAGAGTTTTTAGCCCCTTCTTCCTTTGCTCAATCTTGCTCATTTTCTTGTCATCCCAAGTCCTTTGGAAAGTTGCTTTATTTTTTCTCTACTTATATAGGTACTCTACCTTCCTCATAGCTTCAACCAAAGTCCTTAATTCATCAAACTTAATATTATCCCAAATATAATAGTGGTAACCCACTCACATATCTATATATATTTAACTTTTCATCCCTAATAAAATCTACATACCTCAACAATTCAATGAATTTCTAGCAGTATTCTTCCATTGCCATGTTTCCCAACTTGAGTTCGAAAAACTCATAATTTTCCTCTCATGATATTTCTCAAATAGGTATTCCTTTGGAAGCAGTTTTTAAATTTCTTCCCCAAGATCTTGTTTTCATCCGAATGATTTACTTCTTTGAGTTGCTTCCACCATAAATTTTATTTCCCCTTCAAGTTCTAGATGAAAAATTGTGCCTCTAATTTGGATGAGTAATCATGTAGCTTAAAGTACCTTTTTATTTCTAATAACCACTCTATAGCCTCCTCTCCCTTATTATGCTCACCATTAAATGTGGGAGGTTAATTTTCCTAATTTATTCTTGCAAACTATTCAAGTCAAAATAATATGCTCAAACTACTTTCTAATTCTAAAGAAAGATAATCTCTGTTAGTTAACTTCCTTAAGCATGATGATGCTTCCTAATAGGACTCTTAGAGTGCCTTGAATCTCCAACATCCTTTCCCCTAAATCATGATTCATGTTCCTCTTCCTACCTAGAATCATATCTCTAGTCCATAGTCATCTATAATTTGTTTAGGCTGTATAAAATTTGAGTATTATTTTTTCATTGTTCCCTTATCAACCCCTCATTATCCACTTTGTAGTTGAGAACCTCCATTTTGAGGCTCCCATGGTTTCCTCCAATTATTGATCCTTTAGCTTATCCCTTACATTCATATTCGACTCTATACTAACATCAACCATGCTAATTTTCATGACTTCAACATATTTTACATGGTTGCAGGGCCCCTAAGCATTCCCCATACTCCTAGTCCTCATGATGGTCATACCTTATAGGCCACTTGTAGCCTTGTTTTAAAAGTTTTGTAATTTTTCCTATCTCAAATCAAAATTTTAGGTTGATAAACATGTTCTCTTTTCCAATAGATTTTTATTGACTATCTGTTGATCAGTGGTTGTCATTGATGTCAACCCAAGCATAACCAAGGGCTACCCCAATATTTCATGGGAACTTTGAATTGATAAATCATATTATTTTGCATAAAATATCTTCTCGATGGATTCTACTCATCGAGATGTTTCTGTTAATATATGGTATGCCTCCCAGTTCTTCACGGTTTGAGATTTATTTGTGTTTGAAGTTAGTAACCCCAGTTAGTGGGCTAAAACCCTATGGGGTTGTGGCATACCACTCATAATTGGTTGTGGTCATTGAATAATCAATAATTAATAATATTTTTTGCTCCTAAAATCCCTCCAATGTTCATTTATTGAGGACCCTCTCAATTCAAGACATTGATATAAATAATGACGCTGATATCCTCCTCTTGTAAGGATTTTGTGGCTTAAAACAGGTCATCGTGGAATTTTCACTATGACTTTTTTGCTGAGAAACTTCAAAAGATTAAATTAAAAGCCAATTGAACTAAAATATTGATGAATTGTGTGATTGAATTTCCAATCATGGTTTGCTATATTTTCAGAGATATGATTTGAGGAGGTTAGGGTTTTGCAGGCTCTTAAATTCCATGTCAAACAGGTGATGTTGGGAAAATCGTCATAACTTTCTCTCTTAGAACTGGATTTAAATTTAGTAAATATTCACAGAAATAGGATGCACTTTTGTTCGTTGATTAGTATTTTCAAGACCTAAGGTTGCAACAGTGACATGTGGCACTTTGTACAAGTTTGATCTACTGAACCAACTTATAATCATGTTATCATGGGAGATTAGACATAAACATAAATATTTCTTGAAGAATCCAATCTTGATCAGACCTATGGGGTTGGAAAGAGGACTTACAAGGCTACCACAATACGAAATTTCAGACCCTGGAAAGTCGAAATTACATAGACACAACAGATTCAATATCGAGCTCCTAGAAGGCAAGAAAATACATGCATTCAAGGATCACTAAAGGACCACACATCAACAATGAAGGGTAAGTCTCCTACATCAATGTATGTATGATTAGTGTTTACACTTGAACTTTGAGTATCATCTCTAACACATGTTTTTGCAAGGCAACGTAAGTATATACAGTGTCTCGATTATATCTCTATGTCTCTATATGTCACAATTAGTTTTTTGGATGTCCTATTCTTGATACTACACATTTTATGCTACATATTCTTGATGCTACCCTAAGTTTTCTAAATCTATATGATTTTGTAAGTTCATGTTACTTGTCTTTTCATATTTGATGGAATGGTCTATATTGCTGTACTTAGAACTTGGTCCATCACAAGTCTAGGGTTTGTCATCAGTTTTTATTATATATATCTTTAGGTCAGTTTTGGATATAGTCTTGCATAGACTCCAAGCCTATATCAAAAGTGGGAGTCTTTTTCTACTGTTGCAGCAAGTCAACAAAAAAAGTGACAAGCACACTTCAGATACGCATTGTAATTTTAATTTGTATTTATTCATTGTTATGCACTTACATGTGTTTTGTAGGTAGAGATAAGTTGAAGGGTATTTTGTTCTTTTTTTTTTTGGGATTGGTTTCACTGGGCAAATTTTGCATGCAGGTAGAAGAAGATTCAAGTAAAAATTCAAGTAATAATTCAAGAGATGAAGTATCAAATCAAAGGAGGCATTGCAGTGGGACATCCTTTAAAGACATGACAACCATCTGCATATTATGAAGAAGTATCAAGGTCATGAGTCAATGAGACATCCTTTTAAGACATGACAACCATCTACATATTTTGAAGAAGTGTCAACACCAAGGGTCATCATTGTAAAGGTGTAAAAGAGTCATTTATAAAAGTGTCATCATTAGAAGAGTCATTATTGTAAAAGAATCAATCTACCTAGAGTCGAAAAAGCATTGTTGGGAGGTATATGAGTCTCTATTGGGATGATGTCATGGTTGGGTTATAGGTCATCGTATGATTGGGTGCTCGGTCAAAATAATTGTAAATCATATTGTGTTATGGATCATTGTCCCTGGTACGGGAATCCACACTCTTGTCTCATTTCAATCATTATAGGTTGGTATGGAGGTGCTAGGTAGGTGCATGAAGTCACGTACAAGTTGGAGCCTGTGAACACTTTAGGGTGGTAGGTTGGTCTAGGGTGTTGGGACATCCGTTCAGTTGATTACTCAAGAAAGCAGGGCATTGGGGTGTCCTTCTAGTGGGAGCTGGAAACAAATTCTTTTCTGAAATTCTAGGAAGTTGTTTCTTTCATTTTAGTTGGGGATGAAGATTAAAGAATTTATTAGAAAATCATTCGGTGGTTTTTGACCCAAAGGGGGTTTTCCACCTAAATTTTTTCTGCCTCCTATGTTCTTTTATTTACTGTTATTACTGCATAAAGATTAATAATAATTGAGGATTAACTAATGCTTTGAAAATATTTTAAAATGCTAATTGCTAAGGAATACTGATTCACCCCCCTCTCAGTATTTTCCAATGCTATCTACTTTTCCAAATCCAAGTCTCAAACTAATATTTTTGGTCTTTGAAATTTTTGGCCCATTCAACTTAATTTTCCATGTTCTATCACAACACACTATTTCCAATTTTCTCAACATTAATGTATTCAAATTTTCAAATCTAGCTTCATGGTTTGATTCTACAGTCCCATAGCTTTTCACTATCTACTTCGATGCCCCAATTTAATGTTTGGTTGTTGAGTTACACACTTTTGAACTAACTACATACCCTATTTTTCCTTCATAGGGTTTTAATCATAATTTCCTCATACTGCCTCCATTTTGAAATTGTAAAATATCATTGGAAAGCTCACATCAATCTTTTTTTATTTGAGATTTAAACATTGGTTGTACTAATTTGTACCACTGGTACAAGTAATTGTCATGGTTCTTCACTACTTAAAAACATTTTTTTTCCCTCAAAAATGCTCTACAAGTGGATGACTTGAGAAATAAGAAAAAAAAAATTCATTAAATGTTTCTATAGTTTCACATGTGTTACTTTCCTGGACCAGTGATATTCGCCTGTAGTTGTCTTCATACATATCAACCTTCTTTGTGTGCCCTTGTTTCATTGGAAAGTAACTACTTGTACATATTTGGGTTTTTATTTCACATTGGACACAAAATGGCCTACATGGTTTCTCTCAAACGCTTAGCCTGCATGCAACTTCCCCTATTTGTGTGGTGGTACCCACTTAGTACCCATCATCCAATTCAGTCCTTCCATGTGGTAGTGATTGATTTGATATAGCTACATGCAAGATACATTCCCCGTTTTTCCACATAACAAGTGACTTGCTATGTCATAGAACTAATGGTTGATCTTGAGGTAGATCAACAACATAGATTCCCATTGGGATAAAACATATGCATATATTTATGATGAGTTGAATACCTGATCAATTTAATGGTTGATATTTCCTTGATCCAACAACCTAGTTCTGCATCATGTTGAAACATACATGAAGGTTTACAACAATTTACATTGTTGATGAATCTAATGGTTGGGATATGTATGGTCTTACAACCAAGATCAATATCATGCTACAACATATGTACAGGTTTACGAAAAGTTACACCTTTGTTGAATCTAAAGATTGAGATCCCTATCCATCAATAATCCACAATTCACATCGAGTAAAAATTTGTGGATTTGTTAATGGGGCAAAGAGCACCTGAAGATCAAATAACTCGTATTTATTGTGAGCAATGGTTGTGGTGTGCATCATGCATTGAAAAGAACAATGATTTAGCACATTGCATCCACCAAATGGATTTTGGTTGTGCCATGGTCTTCCACCTACCTCCTCCTCTATTAACTGAAATGCCAACTGGCCTCCTCATCTGCCAACTCATCTGCCACTAGACCCTATCACCTCATCACTAACATCATCATAAATATTTCCAAATTTTAAATTTTATTTTTTCCTTTTTCATTAGTAATGGTTACTTTCTATAATTTTTGCCTCTATGGGATTTATCATTTCCAATGTTAAATTTCACCCTTTGCTTCACTAATTCCAAGCTAGAAATGATAAATTTACCCTTTTCATTTATCCTACTGGTGGATCTAATCTTGAGTTGATATTTCACCCATTTCTAATCCTTACAAATTATGTCAAATAGTTTCCTGAAATGGTTTTCAACCTATATGGCCTAAGTATTGTAATTATACCAATTTTAATGTCCCCATACCTTTGTTGGTCACTAATGAGTTATTTTCTAGCCACCTAAGAAAGCATACCCATACTCGGTGATACTTCCTAAAACATTTTGACCATTTTCCCACTATTTTCATTCCAATAATGCCTCCATCCTTCAACTGAGGCCTATCTTTGTGCCATTCACTTAAGAACCTATTTTTGTACCAAAAATTATTTTCATTTTATTTGTTGTATGTGTGTTATGCATGCCTATATGCATTATAAATATACAGGCATAAAATTTCTTGATTTATTCTCCATACACGTAACAACTATAAATTCACATACTAACATATGAAGATACATAATTAGTTAAACTTAAAAATTATTTGGTAATATGACCAACTCACTTCAAGCCTCATCCGTTCCTCCCAGTAATAAACCATAATGTTTATTTTCTCTCACCAACAAGCCACCCTCGAGCTCAGGCTTCAACTCCATGGGGAAACAACTCACCCAAATCTAGGTACATGTCTAGTACCATCAACTAGCAAACGTACCAAACCCCAACAACCTCCAACCTACAAGCTCATATCCCCTATCAAACTACACTCAATTATTGCACACCCCTCTTTGCACTTCAGTCCCTCAAGTTGTGCCATCTAGGGTGTCTTACTCAGCCAAACGGGGACATTATCTAAGTCATATGGCTTTGAAAATTTTTACTAACCTATGGGGTCTCCAAGTACCCTTCAGGCCCTCACATCAAATCCTAATAACCTCCAACCTCTAAGCTCACATCCCTCATAAATCCATACCCAAGAAGTGCACACCTGTTATGCACTTGTAATCCCTCAAGGTATGCCGCTACCTGCAAGGCACATAACTCGACCTGACAGGGATGTCTAGAGCATTGTGGATCCAAGATTTCTTCCTATGTTCTTGGATATACAACACTAACTAATTGCCTCATAGTACCAACTCTTTTCTTTTATGTACCTATATTTTATTTTTACACTTGGCACTTCATAAAGTCACTTAATGGACTTTTATTATAAGCATGTGCACTTTTATGATTCTTAAGTCATGTGAGCCCCTTTTTATACCCATGGAGTCTTAGCCCCCATACTCTTTTCATCCAACTCAGTCTACGATTGTAATGTGTTTATTATTATGCAAAAGATAACATATTTATAACATTGGGCTTTTTAGCCTCAAACATATAAAAAAATACACATAGACACACTTTCCTCAAATCCTATACACACACATGTATATGGGCACACCAATCCTAAAAAGTAATTATCATCTCAGTAGAATCATTAATATGTTCTAGTTCACCAACCTAAGTTTTACATGTGCAAGTCATTTACAATCCATAGGTCAAGTAGGGGTGTTATGTTGTCCATGGTTTGAATGTTGAAAGGTATTATGTTGGATATAGTTTGAGAATAACCTATTGACCTAGGGGTAAAGGAACGGAAAAGAAATATTTTATTCAAAAATCACAAGATAGAGCTACTTTAGATGTTACCACTAGAAAATAGATGACAATTGATAGAGTTCTTAAAGCGATGAACACCTCATTTGTGATGGCTAAAAGATCTACCTTTCATTTAATTGTAAGTGGAATTGGTTGACTCCAATAAATAATTGACCTTAAAGAATAAACTAGATGTGATGTTTCTATATGCTTCTATATAAAACATTAGAGGAAGGGGGGTTTATAAATAGATTGTTAGAAGATATGTTGGAAGGTTGGAATTTCTATATTTAGATGTATTGAGAGATCAAGGGGTCTTGCGACAAGGTGGAATAGTAGGACTATGAAACATGCTAGTAGTTCGTCTATTGAGTCAAGAAGTAGGGTGACACTTTTTTCCTAGGATATTGGAAAAGACATTCTATTCATAAACATCTACAGGCCTTGTACAAATAGGGCCTTCTCGAATAACTTTTTCGAGAATTCCTTTATGTATTTTAAGGCTCATATTTTGGGGGGAGATTTAAATTTGTCCTTACGCAATTTAGAGGCATGGGTTTTAGGATTTTTTTATAGTGTTACAAGGAAGTTTTTCTATGTGTGGAGGATGGGAGATCCTATTCTTTGCAAATAATCATTCCATTAAGTTTAAGCCTGGATTGAGAGAAGGCTCAAATAATTATGCAAAATTGATGGCTCTAAAACTAGTATTGTTGCTAGCAAATGAAAAAAGAATTAACAATTTACAAGTGTTTGGTGATTCCCAAGTTGTCACTAAATAGGTAAAAAATGAACTGGTTTATGGAAAGGTGGAATTCTAATGAAACTTAGTATTTGGATGATAACGTTAGATAATAATAGGGACTTTCTGGAATATTATGACGTTGCTTTTAATGAATTAATTGTGGTTCATCTCTGAAGTATTTCTATTTCTGATCAAAACTTTTTTTTTTAGAAATTTTGATCATTCTAATTATTCTACCTTTAAAAATTTAAAGATATATCTCTAGCAAAGAAAATAAAAACATTGTTTAAATGGATAAATACATTTTTTGTTTTGAATAATATATTACATTTCATGAAGTTGAAAATGAATAAATCTATGTGAAATTTTTTGTTGTCAAACTTTAGAATGTTTTATATATGTACATAGAAAATACTTTTAAATAAAACATAAAAAAATAATGGTTAACTACTTTTTGTTTTGAAATAATATACTACATTTTTTGAAATTGAAAATGAATAAATTTATATCTGAATTTTTTTTACTATTAAACTTTAGAATGTTTTACATATACATTTAATATAAAAAATACTTTAAAAAACATATAAAAAATAATTGAATTAAACAGTTTTTTTTTTTTAATAATAATTACACTACCATAAAATTGAAAATAAATAAAATTTATATCTAAATTTAATAATTAAAATTTTCTAGCATTTAAATTAACTTTAAAAACATATTTTTTTTTCCGGTTAAAAAAAATTAATGTTAATAAAAACACTAGTCAATAGAGATTTCCATTAATATAAAAACATTAAAATAAAATAAATTCATTTAATTCTTTTAATATCTAAATTTATTTAAACAAACTTATTTAATACTCTCGAAAATTGAAGATTTTTACGCACTCTACAACTACTAAACGAAAGGTTGAAGATTGCTTTAGTTGTGAATCTCAAATCCAAATTGAATTTTAATTCTCCGAATTTGGTTGCATAACATGATAGAACATAATCAAAAGTATTTAAATTTGATTTTAATTAAGTTAAAAAAATTAAAATAAAGTATGTATTTGGAATTTTTATTT
>APFE031234695.1:0-67896 GCA_000404065.3 Pinus taeda
AAATTACAGGTTTTTCCCGTGTCGCGTCCGCGTCGCGCGCGCGGACATTTTGAAGGACTGTTCGGAATTTTGCAAACTTGGCATTTTTGGAAAGGGCATGCCAAAAGAAAAATTACTAGTACTCGGGAGAAGTTTAATTTTGAGATTTGAGCCTCCAAAAGCTCAAAATACATCAAAAAAATGACTTTCTGCCCACTTTTTGAGTTGCAGAAAGTGACCTTGGGAGAAATGGTTTTTGAGATGGCAAAACAACTCCAAATTCAGAAATTCCACTTGGGATGGAAAGTAGACAGGCGAAGATTTCCAATGAGCTATCTTGCACTTGATTTGGACCAGTGGAACCCACTCAAAAGTTGCTGCAAAGGTGCGCGGACACGAGAGACAGGGGACGCGGACATGAGAGCAAACTTTGCCAGAATCGACTTTTTTTGGTCAAAAAACACTGTTTTGACTATGGTTGATTATTTTTACTTGTATATGATGGATAAATGTAATATTTTCATGGCACTTTGATAGATTTTACCTCTCTTTAATCTTCTAGAAGCTTCCTTGATGTAAAAAGTGAATAATTAATGCATGAATCAGTTAGCTAAGTAATAGAGGCAAGTTGTTGAGCTGCCTATTATCTAGTGCTTAGTTTGGAAATAGTTCAAACTGCTCCTAAAAGGATGAGCTCGACCCCTAGAGGCAAGGGAAGAGGTTAGCTTGCCTATATTATGTGTTTTCTTAGTCATTTTGAGAGGTTGGAAGGTTGGACTCTTGTGGGAGAAAGTTTTATTGTATATTGTACATCTATCTCTGCAATTTAAAGAAAAGGAAGGCCAGGGTTTTGCAGATATCCTTGTGGATTCTTGTGGATTGTTGTGTTGATGGTGTGTTCTTTACATGTTCTTTTAAGTTTGTTTATGTATTCCACATCTCTCTTTTGCTTCTATTTGGACAGATGAAGTGGTAAAGTTTGAATACATGCTTTGACATGCTCAGCTTTTTAGTTTGTTCAAAAATTTATGTTTTCTGCTATCTAGAGAGGATTCAAATGGTTGTTTGCCCTCTTTATCTCCTTCTCTATCATCCTTGATCATCCATCTTAGATTAAGGCATCAGCGCTCACTCCTACCTTGCCCCAAAGATCCCCCTGCAAAAACTGTGCTCAATCCCCGCACCCTGAATTGCACTCCCTCCAATTGCCACCAAAAACCCAAAATCTTTAAATCAACTCCCCTTATCAATTTACTAGCCTAATATCTTTGATCCTAATTGGTCAGCTCATCATATTGAAAGATCTACCGAATCTGACCCGAGAGAGCCTTCTCATACCTCGTAGGGCTAGCTACGAGGTGAAATGGTTTGATGTAGCCTTGAGAGTTTGTCTGTCTCAGCCTAGGTGAATTTCAAGCGCTAACACCTATAACAAAAGAAGAGCCAGAGAACATTCCTTTTGAGACCATGGCTAAAAACAGAAATGGTAGAGAAGATGACGAGAGAATGGAAGGTGCCTTTCCCATCCGAGAGACTAACGGGGACAAGAAAATGAAAAACATAAGTCCCTCAGCCTTACCTCACTTCCATGGATTGACTACTGAAGACCCTGATACCTTCCTGTTTGATTTTTCTATCCTTTGTCGAACTTATGACTATGCTGAGGACGAGAAAAAGCTGAAAATTTTTCCTTCTACCCTCAAGGATGTAGCACTACGCTGGTTCATGGGGTTACCTGGAAACAGTATCACCACTTGGGCTCAGATGCAACAAGCCTTTAACAACAAATATCGAGACTACTGTAGGTCCAAGGAAACAAAGGGAGAGATCTTTCAAATGACCATGGGAAGTGATGAGTCTTTAGAAGATTACGAGGAAAGGTTCCAACTTAGTTATAAACAGGCCAGGTGTACACTTGACCCTGAATCTCTAAAGTTGGTTCTGCTCCGAGGTGTCCCTAAAGACCTTCTAGATACCCTTCACATGCTAGCTGGAGGGGACATCTACCAACTACCTTATGAGGACATAAAGACTATGTTTAGAAACCATTCTAGGGTAGCCCGAAAAAGAGGTAGGGGGAATCCACTTTCAGCTAGTACCACCTTCTCCAAGCATGAGTTTGCTAATCAGATGGAAGACCTCAAAAGTGAGAGGAGACAAACCATTGCCATGCAACTTGATACCTTCCGAATTCAACAAAAGAAAGAGGAAGCTGAGAGGGCTTTGGCCATTTTTTGTCCCAGATGTACGAGGAAGCACCCTAAGAATGAGTGTCCATTGCACTTAGTAGAGGTGTATTTCGTTTGTGAGGAAGACCACCCCACCAACCAATGCCCAACCTTGCCCGGATTTAAAGCCATGTACCTGGGGACTGAGGCGACTACTGAACCTCTCTACTTCCTCAACCAAAGGAGGCCACATGGGCCCAGACCTTACCAGCAAGGGATGCAAGGGACATCCCAAGCTTATTATAACCCCAACCAGTCTGCTCATATACCTTCTTGGGGCCCCCTTTCTCATCCTTCCTAGTCCGCACCTCCTTCATGGTCTTATCCATCTCAATACCATACTCAACCTACTGCTCATTCGTTTCACTCTCATGTCCAGCCACAACCTTAGTGGAATGCACCTCAACCGAGGTGGAGGCCCCAATACAACTCTCCTCCCGCCATTCTGCCTCCACCACTGGCTCAACCACAACCATTACCTCTTGCTCCTCTAAGACAACCCCAGACGCCTGCTCAACCGAACCTGAACCCCAACAACAGACAGGCCCAACAGGTATATACTGGGGAGACAACATGCCCTACCTATGATGTGGAGATCCAGGAGATCAACCTGCAATCTGGGAAGGTCCTTCCAGAACGCCAACCTCCTCCCCTAACGGAGGAGGAAGAGAAACAGGAAAGTGAACCCAAAGCCATTCCACCCTTTCCTGGGCGACTAACAGTAACCACGCAACCAAACCCAGAGGAGACTAAACTTCTGGGAGAACTCAAGCAGTTGTGTGTGAAAATACCACTTCTCCAGGCCATAAAATATGTACCAATATACAACAAATTTATCAAGGAGAAGTGTTTCAGGCACCCAGGCAGGCGCAAGAGGGATGCCCCGACTATCAATGTCATAGGACAACTGTCTGATCTGATGTTGGGACAAGTAATCTGTCCAAAATATTTGGACCCTAGGAGTCCTATATTTGATGTCTACATCAATGGCACCATAATCCCCCATACCTTGATTGATCTAGGGGCTGCCATTAATGTGATGACTAGGGACACTATGCTTAAACTCAACCTTCAAAGTTCCCTAAGGAAGACCTCGACAGTACTGCAGTTAGTAGACCACTCCACCATGACTCCCGAAGGGATTGTGGAAGATGTCCTGGTCTCTGTTGACTCTTGGGAGTACCCTGCGAACTTCTTAGTCCTTCAGCCAAAGGCAAAACTCACTGGATACCCCCTCATTTTTGGAAGGCCTTGGTTATCTACTGCAGATGCTTACATTAGTTGTCGATCTGGAAGCATGACCCTCAAGAATGGGCCTATGTCCAAGCAGCTAGTCCTATACCCTCCTGCCCAACCTCTACTAGAACATGACTTAACTCTCTGGTTGGAAGAGGGGGATGAGGACGAGGTTTACTCTGCACCATTGTGCATGGTAGAAACCAGCAGGGGAGGTCCTCAAACTGAGGATGACTTGATTGAGAACTTGATTCAAAATCCACCTCCCAGTACACTGTCCTTAGAAGAGTTGGTGGAATATACCCAAGCCAGTGCTTTAGTGGACCTCTGCATGACTGATCTGACCTCTTCCCGAGTTAAGAATGTGGAATTTGGCCCTAAAAGAACTTTAAAGATCAGCTCCTCCCTATCTCCCTCTCAGGAAAAAGAGCTATGTAGCCTATTGAACCGCCATTTGAAGGCTTTTGCCTAGAGCTGTAAGGAAATGAAAGGATTCCATCATTCGGTCTGTATGCATCATATTTACATTAAAGAGGATTGTAAACCAGTCAGGCAGCCTCAGAGGAGAATGTATCCATCCCTTAATGACGTTGTCAAAGAGGAATTGCAAAAGTTATTGGATGCAGGATTCATCTACCCCATCTCCGATAGTGAGTGGGTTTCACCTCTAGTGCTTGTGCCCAAGAAGAACGGGAAGTGGAGAATCTGTGTAGATTACCAAGAACTTAACAAAGACACCAAGAAAGACCATTTCCCTTTGCCTTTCATAGATCAAGTGTTGGATGGACTGGCAGGGAAGAAGTTCTTCTCTTTCCTAGATGGGTTCAGCGGGTATAATTAGATCCAAATCAGCTCGGAGGACCAAGATAAGACCACCTTCACTTGTCCATGGGGTACCTTTGCCTACCGAGTCCTTCCCTTTGGGCTATGCAACGCTCCTTCCACTTTCCAGAGATAAGTATTGAGCATATTTGCTGAGTTGGTTCATGATTCAGTGGAAATCTATATGGATGAATTTACTCCTTATGGGTCTAACTTCCAAGAAGCCTTGTCCAACCTGGGAAAAGTTTTAAACAAGTGCATTGTGATGATCATGTCCCTCAGTCCTGAAAAATGTGAATTCCTGATGACTAAGGGACCGTGTTAGCTCATACCATTTCTCAGCAAGGATTGCAGGTGGATCCTAACAAAATTGCTATCATCCAAAAGGTTCCACCTCCTTAAAAGGTGAGATATGTTCGGAGTTTTCTAGGCTTAGTAGGATATTACAGAAGATTCATTAAAGATTTCAGTAAGCTAGCCTCACCTTTGTTTGGCCTCTTAGGAAAAAATGTTGAGTTTAAATGGACTGACGACTGTCAAGGGGCTCTGGATGAGTTGAAAGATAAGTTGGTGTTCGCCCCCATCTTGAGAAGTCCAAACTGGGCCCTACCTTTCCACATCCACACTGATGCCTCGAACAAAGCCATAGGGGCCGCCTTAGGACAAGTTGAGGAGAAACTTCCATATGCCATATACTTTGTCAGCAAAAAACCTATCCAAGGTAGAGATGAACTACACCGTAATCGAGAAATAGTTCCTGGCTGTAGTCCATTCCCTAAACAAGTTCAGACACTACATCATTGGTTATCAAACATTCGTACACACTGATCATGCTGCGATTAGATACTTAATGAATAAGCTTGATGTAAATTCTCGTGTCATTAGATGGTTACTTTTGTTGCAGCAATTTGATTTGACTAGTGTCGATAAGCCAGGTAAGGAAAATGTTGTTGCTGACTTCTTGTCTATATTGGATTTGCCTATAGGTGAAGAAGGAACAGTGGATGACCAGATGCCAGATGAACACCTGTTTGCTATCTCAGTACTATCTCCATGGTTTGCTGATATAGAAAATTACTTGGTCTCAGCACAGTTCCCTCTGCATCTATCCTCAAAGGAGAAGAGCAAACTTGTGAGGAAGAGTGCCCCATTCACTTGGATCAGGGGAAACCTGTTCAAACTTGGCCCAGATCAAAACTTGAGGCGTTGTGTTAGGGAGAAGTCTTTGACATTCTCCTAACCTATCACGATGGACCCTGTGGATGCCACTTTGTAGAAAAAAGGACTGCCTTCAAAATTCTACAGGCAGGCTACTATGGCCCTACTCTTCATCAAGATGTCAAAAGATACATCAGCCAGTGTGACCGATGTAAGACGATGGGGAAACCGACCTCAAGGGATGAAATGCCTCTCCAACCTCAAGTGACTTTTGAGCCATTTGAGAAGTGGGGCATGGATTTCTTGGGACCCATCAACCCTCCTTCAAAGAAAAGGTCTTACATCATTGTGTGCACCAACTACTTGACAAACTGGGCAGAAACCAAGGCAATCAAAGCAGCAACAGAAGAAAAGGTGGCTGAGTTTTTAAGAGAAAATATCTTCTACAAGTTTGGCTACCCAAGAGAGTTAGTCACCGATCAAGGAAGCTAGTTCACCTCCACCCTGATTGAAGATTTGCTCGCTCATCACAAGATCAAGCACATGACTTCCACCCCATATCATCCCCAAGCAAATGGGCAGGTGTAAGTCACAGAGCGTTGGAAGGGATTTTGACTAAGGTGGTGAGCAGCTACAGAAAGGATTGGGCAGATCACCTGGTTGAGGCCACCTGGGCCTACAACACCACTTGGAAGGCTACAACAAGTTTCACACCTTATGAGCTGGTCTACGGGAAGAAAGCTTTGTTGTCAATAGAGTTTGAGTACAACACATTGAGGGTGCTAACTCAGCTAGACCTAGATCTCAACCATGCTCAACGTGAAAGATTATTGCAGCTGAATGGATTAGATGAACACAGAATGCAGGCCCTCCTCCACTCAGAAGTAGTTCAACTCCAGAGGAAGATATGGCATGACCGACACCTTAATAAAAAGTAATTCCAACCGGGAGATTGGGCGACGTTGTATGACTCAAGATACAAGGATTTCAAAGGAAAGCTGAGGACAAGATGGTTAGGACCATATATAGTGGAGAAATGCAATGACAATGGTTCAGTCCTTATCAGGACCATTGACGAAGAAGCCATCCCCATGCTTGTCAATGGGCATCGATTGAAAATCTACAAGAAACCCCTTTTGAGGCAGGAGTTCATTGAAACTGTGAAAAAATCAGTGCTGGTAGTAGAGCAAGGTTCTTCCTCTATTCCGGCCACACCTTGATCATCAAAAAGAAAAAGAAAAAAAGGAGGAATAAAAAGATCCCTCGGTGAAAACCTCTCTGAGGCACCCAAGGCAGACAGTGAGGGTGAAAACCTCATGGAGGCGCCCCAGATGTCTCTCAGAAAATAAAAAAATGGAATAAAAAAGATCCTTGGGTGAAAACCTCTCTGAGGCGCCCAGGGTAGATAGTGGGGGTGAAAAACTCTCTGAGGCACCCAGGGCAAGTAATGGGGGTGAAAACCTCATGGAGGCGCCCCTGCTGTCTCTCAGATAAAAAAAAAAAAGGGTCTAATCTCTGGAATTATTGCAGGTTGCAGGGAATACAGTGCAGATAAAGAGGGTCACGCAAAACGAGGACAGGGGTCCGTACCAAGCTACCAGACATCCTTACAGACACTCCCTCCATAGCCACTCACTTTTTCCAGGATTTGAACACATTAGGGTCGAGATTAAACCTCCTACAATAAGTTTTGAGCTTTCTACAGGAAGTTTTGGGGCTTTCTACAGGAAGTTCTACATTTCTACAGGAAACATCCTGTAGAGCCTTCGGGCAGGCCAAAATCGATTCTGGAAAGGGATTTAAAGCTTGAAGTATGTTGATGAGGCCTACAACCACCCATCTCTTCCATTCATCACCTGTTTCATCTCTTTCCACCGCCAGTGCAACAATCTGGTTATGTATTCCTGCACAGTCATACAAGGAGTCATGTTTTCGTCAGATTGAAATTTTTTTTCCCAAGTGACAAATCAAGCACACAAAGGCTCGCACACTCTACCTGTCAAAGCTCCATTAGGACCCTTCATCCACGAATACAACCTTTCCCATTTCACAATGCATCCCAGGAGGAGAAGCAGCTACAGGATGTCGTACAGGAATCCTATAGCAACTAATCTGTCTGGAGCACATACTATGGAGTCAATAACAGCTGAAATCGAAATAAGGGACATATAACAAGCTTCGCTCAGACGTGAACAACTCCTCAACAGCTGAAATCAAGCGGAGCCTGTGCATGCAGCATTTACAACCAGAGGATCGGGTCTCGAAGCCGTGCATACAGTATCAGCCAATGAAAGAAAGAATTCCAGCGCCTGTGCACGAAGTAGCAGTGAGCAAAGCCATCGTTCCACGTCCCGAAGCCTAAAGAACACATCCACGGCCACACAGGTAAGTGTCTAGCCTTATTCGTCAAATTGCATAGACTATACTCTGAAAACTACATGTCTGTGAAATGGTGCGGATTGAACGAATTCGGTGGCCAGTCAACTGGCCACCCACATTCAGTTGAATGGCCTCGTGGGATCTGAACGAGCTTGGTTACGCCAAAGAGACGTGCAGCCGACACATGGGAAGTGTCCAGTCAGGGAGAATCAGCGGATTGGCAATAATGGCGACGGTTAATGGCAGAGAAAGGAAATGGCAGTCAGAGACATGCCGAGGAATGATGATTGTGACGTTGGCTAATGGATCGGCCTGGACACCTCACCCCCTCGCCAGGAATTACGTCGTAATTCAAAATTGCTCGGCCGAAGAACTCACGATGAAGTTCTGTCATTTACACTTGCAACCGTTTCCAGCAAAGTACATGTCCTCCTCCTCTACAGTTTGTTAGCCCGAGCTTCTCGGCCCGTTTCAAAATCCTCCCATGTCCCAGGCTCATTCAGAAGTGCCGTGATGCCCTCCAGTACCCGAAAAAGCTCTCTACAGGAAGGAGCTCTACAGGAAACATGGCATAGCCTCCCAGAGCAGAGAAACCTGGACTGTCTGCGTCGAAATTGGAGTTTCGAAGAGAGGTAGGCTCGAAAACACCATTCCCATGCATGATATTTCGAAAGGTGGTGAATTAAACTGTCTGGAGTAGGAGAATTAGAAGCAAGTCTGCCTGTGGGTCAAGAACAATAGTTTGCTTGTGTGATACATGGAAGTTTTCAATTGGTTCTGCGTCAAATTCTCCTCCATGGTTCCTGTTAAGAAATTCCTCCTATAGAAACAATAAACCACTATGAGGGCTAACCTGTGCATGAAGAATGTGACTTTTATGTGGTTGTATGAATGTTGGGGATGAAAATTAAGCTCTGCACTCTGTCTGTGGGAGTCTAATTCCCTTTTGACAGTCGAGTTTTGGGCAGCAACAACATTATAACCAGGGAATTGGTGCAAAGTGAAATATAAACACCTGAGGGATACTGTCTTCAAAGTTCAGGGGAGGAAACCATAAACAGAATACCCCTTTCTGATAAGAGCACAAGCCAAAATGGAATACTCTCACCATGCCAGGAGGGTTTATCAGAAAGGAACCCTTGGATTCCAGGAAATTGCGAGAAACCCCCGAGGTGGTGGACCTATTCACCTGTGCCAATTGGATGACCTTCTGTGACAGAATTCAAGGTCATGAAGATGAGGTAACAGAAGAGTTCTTAATGTCTCTGCAGCCTAAATCCAAGACACTGGCCACTGTAAATTTCAGAGGGTTGACCTTAAAGCTTACCCCACAGCTCATTAGTCGAGTCACTGATCTGCCATTGGGGATACCCTGGAACAAAGAGGAGAGGGCATTGGGCCAAAAAGCCAAGAAAGAATTCTTCCTACCAGAGGAACAATTTTCAGAAGATAAGAATGGGGTTTGAAGAGCCAGCCTACACCCTTTTTGGAGCGAGGTCAGCCTTCAGATCATGAAATACATTACCTGTGAGGCGCGGTTTAGTATTGTTTATGGTTATCAATTCTGGTTGCTAAGTGAACTCAGACATAGGATGGATTTACCCCCAGAACAAAAGTTAAGCATCCCCTATTTCCTCCTACAATCATTAATTGAGTGTGGCACTAAATTGAAGGAAGGGACTCTGGACCAGTTGGCCCATCATGGGCTTATCAAGCTTCTAGTGGAAGATGCCCTCCATACCTACACTGTCCCTCTCTCCTGGGAGATTTTCCGCAATATGTCCAAGGATGATGACATCCGAATTCTGGCCGAGGAACTCACTTCATCCAACAGTGAGGAAAGGGAGCACATTGAGGCAAAATAGAAAGCCAAGGGTAAGGAAACCCAGGACAAGCCACCACAGAAAGAAAAAGAAGAGAAACAAGAGAGGACAGAAGCTGCCAAGCCCAAAACTATGGGTGGAATAAAGGCACAAACACCAAGGGAGAAATGATTGCAAATCAGGGCAGAGAGGACTGAAAAAGTCCAAGCAAGTGAGGGCACACCCAAGGCAACCACAACAAAATTAAAAGAGAAGGCACCCCCAGCCAAGAAGTCATAACAGCGAAAACCATTTCTACAGGAAGCCAGAAAACAGTGAGCACAGGACTTTCTAAAGGAAGTCTGGAAAAAGGGCAACAGAAGGAAAAATCACCTGAGATTTTAGCCAGGGAAGCAACAGCTATGTTGGCCACCCTAAGCACATCCCCAAAGTAGAAAGGGAAGCAGAAGAGGGAGGCTTCCACGTATTTTAAGGCAAGAAGGAGCATGAGGATAAAGACTGGCAGACCCCAGCCACCGTCAAAAGAACCCATCACGATTGTAGACACCCCAGCTACACAAAAGGAGAGGTCTCCCTCCAAGGCATCCATCACTTATAAACGGGGGAGCTCGAAGACATCCACCTGGAGAGAAAGAATGAAAATGTTGGACACAAAGGCCTCTCTACAGGATGCTGAGACTGTTCTACAGGAAACACTGGCTAGGCTAAAGGAGACCGAGGAGATGGAAAGTGAAGCAGCTAAATCACCACAGGAGGAAGAAAATGTGGAGAACATTGTGGAACCTAGCCCCTAGCCCAACTTGGGCTCCTACTATAACTTCTTGGAGGTCGGAAGGATCATTCCCCAAAAATTTACAGTGCCACTTTTTCTTGCATCAGAAGAAGAGAGAGTGAGGACCCACACTTGGATGAAAATCGCTAAGTCCAAGGGGGTAGCAGGTATAAGTCCCCTGGAGGAACAACTCAAGGATTCGATAAGAGAATTGGCTATGGTATGACATGTGGAGAGCTGCCAACAAGCCAAGCTATAGGAGGAAAATGAGCTGCTTAGATAGCAGCTACAGTTGCAGGGACAGAAGAAGGAAGACATGCCTCAAATCTTGGTAGAACAACAGCAACAGGAGGAGCCCACAACAGCCAAAGATACCACTGATGAACAACAGAGAAGGGAAGGGATGCAAGCTGAAATTGAGACACTGAATTGATAGCTACAGGAAAAAGAATTGCAAGCAGGCCTGGAGATACAGTCTCTGAAACAACAGGTGCAAGAAAAGTAGGCCCAACTGGCCTGCATGTCCAGTTGGGTGATGGAAGCTCTGCAGTGTAGGCAGCCGGCCAAATCCTATTCCCTATGCCTCAGGGATCAGTGGTTGCAGTTTCAGATCAACACTTTGGCACAGAGAGGTATCACTCCATTCCAAAACCACCAACAATTCACGACTTTATGTGATAGCAGTTCGCCAGAGGACAAGGCCAAACTATCAAAGTTACACCTACACAATTTGGCCCTTCCCAACATAAACTTGTGGGACCCCAACACTACAGTAGGGGACATGCAACTTATGGCCATGGCCTCTTGGCTAAATCATGAAGAAAAGAGAGCAGCAGAGGTCAGAGATGTTATGGACAGGGAACTACAGGAACCACTATTGACTAGAGCAGAGCCAGGGGATCCCTCAGCATTAGTATCCGCCCACCATCACTTGGAAAACGACTCTCAGGCCCTACTAGATTACATGGATCGACAAGCTCAAGCCATAACACATTTTGAGGACATGGAGTGACTTTTGGGGGACAACTGTGTTCATCCTTGCACCCGAAGGTGGAACACATTGTCCCACAGCCTAAAAATTAGAGAATACCACACCCCAACTAGAATGAGGGAGGCCTTGGCACAAGTACCTCTCTACAAAAGTCCATGCAGAATCTTTAGGCCAACTGGATAGGCCTCAAGTTAAGTCAACCTTTACTTTTGGGCTACTGGAAGGAGGCAAAGAAGAGGAGGAACATAGGTAGTGGGAAGAAGTGGAAAGGAAGGCCGGATTTCATGACACTGAAGAAGATATCACCTTAGAGGCCTGGGACGTGAGGGAGGCGATCAAGGCAATCAAGGATGAGGAGCTGGACTAGTTGCTCAGAGGATGAGAAACCCATTTAGCAGGGGGTGATGATGAGCCCCGAATTGGGTAACTTATTGGGCTCATTTTGCCTAATTTTCCTTGTTCAATTATCCATTTTTCATAGATTATGCATGTTTTTTTAGTATGTTTATGTTATTTGAATGAATAAGGTTGGTCACTCTGCCAGGGAGGCTGATACGTGGTTATTTCAGGTTTTTTGGACAAAGTTTGGAGCAAAACCAAGCAATTATGGGCCAGGTGACAACCAAGCTTGAGGTGAGGATTTCTAGGGGGTTGTCTTTGGCATTAAAAGGCCCTTCCTTAAAATCTCCACCCTCAACTCCAAGCTCAACAGGCCACCAAAATGAATCCTAAAGGCAGCCAAGCAACTTTAGGAAGAGTGACTGTTTACTGGAAGTTGGAACAGCCGAGTCCCTTGAATTTAGGAGGGCTGCTAGGCCCCTCATAGTGTATAAATAGGAAGGCCTCAGCCCTCGTAGTTTAATTTTGGAACTGTTGTATTTTTTCACTATAGTGCTGTCATTTTCTCAGCTCGTTTTCTTGTAGCTACTGTTGTATAACTTTCTTGTGATGATTATTTTTGGATAATGAAGAGCAATTCTATTTGGCATCAGCTCTGAGTTCTTTATAGGAGCCTGTAGCTCTTGGGGTTGGGCCCAACCTAAGAGACAAGGCCTCCTTTATGTATTGTTATTTGTTTTTTATGTCTCTGCAAAATAATTTCTGTTAAGTAGAATAACATCTTACTGGTTACATAGGTCATGGTTAATGATTAGATAGGATTTCCATGTTCATCAGGGAGCTGCTAGGATAATAACAGGGGAGATCTTCCAAAAAGGGTCATCAAGCACCTATGATTTCACCTCTCCCTCAGTGGGATCAAGAGTTTGGATCAAGGTGACCTTGCTGCCACCAAAAACACTATCTTTGCTTCCCCATGCAACCATTAGTGTTTGATTTTTGTTTGCAGAAGTTGGTTACATGTTCAGATTCTTAATTGCTTCATTGCATAGTGGTTATACATGGTTTCATTGCAAGTAAACTTCGGTTCAGTCTCTTTACTGTTAGCTAGATCAGATTAGGTTAACATAACTAGATCTTTGATTTCTTTCAAGTGTTTGTTGGTTCAGTTGGAAAAACAAATTGCAGAGCACCCGTACCATTCTCTATCTGCCCGTACTCCATAAAACCTATCTGCTCCATCTCCTAACATGGATTCTTGCCTCATGTTCGCCATTTTCTCACTTTTCCCTAATTCCCCATATCCTTGTGCCACATTGCTCCACTGCCTCTTGAACAAGTCCCACCATCCTTGCCACTCCTCATCTCCATTCCCCAAGACCTGGAACTCTTCACACACCTAGCTCACCTCCATACCCACTCCTTCATCTTTCTTCCTCCATCCATCCTCAAAAATCCCAGTTCTGAACATCCTGTAGAAAATTACAGACATCCTATAGAAATTCCAGAACATCCTGTAGAACCCTTGCAGACTTCCTGTAGAAGCTCATGAATGAGGTTTCTTGATAGCCAAACTATGTGAAACTCTCTGGGAGGGGGTTAGGGACCCCTTAGGCCCTCTCTGAACCTTCCCGACCCCTTCCAAACATTTCCTCTTGCAAATCCACCTCTGTACAGTCAAAAACAGTTAAATCGCATGCATGATAATTCTAACAACTTATTCAAAAATACAAAAAGATGGTTCTTTCAGATTTTTCCATAGGCATAGCTTAGATACATGCATTTCATCTTCTTAGAAGTCAATGGCATCTTCCCAGTAGCTTTCATCTTCTTTCTTGCATCAGTAGAGCTAGCTGGTAAAATTAGGGTTTGCCAGGGTTTGTGTTTGCTTTCAGCTTTTCAGTTTCTTTTTGCAAATAGATTAGCTTCCTTCGAGTTAGCTTCCATCCATCAGTTAGAGAGCTTCTTCTCAGAGTTCATAGAAGTTGGCTTGAGCCCCTAGCAAACTTGTGCCAGCTAACCAAGTGACAGCTATGGCAAGAGCTAGTACTTGTGCATACAGCACCGTCGCTTCCAAGTTTGTTACGAACTACCGAGTTGATAAAAGTAAAGAAGGGAGTCCTAGGAGTTGAAGCATTGTTGCTGCAATACTGGAGCCCACCAGGAATATCGGAGGTGTTTTGGGCAGTAAGCAGAATTTTCAGGACACCCAGTGATGTCATACAGTGAACGATGCATGTCAGGCGGATGAGAGAGAAAACCACCTCTCGTTGCGGGCTAATGTCCGAGCAAGTCAACTGTGCGATATGAGCGATAATCATAGGATCTGGAGGCCCCAGATCTAATGGAAAAGATTTTGCCTAATGGGAAACCGAATCTGGAGGGAGAATTAAGTGATGGCATAAAAAAGTCTGAAGTCCAATTTGACTGCTGAGTTGGCGGATGAATCATTACACGGAGTAATAAAAATACTGAACCGTTTGAGGAAGAGCTGGCACAGTTCGTGAGAGGACAAGTGGCCACTTCCTTGTGAGATGTTACATAGTGGCGATGACGCAGAGGTAGGGAACTCCAAGCGAACAGCAGTAGGCGATCCAAAGGGGTGGAAGAGGAAACAAATAGTCATGAGACGCATTGGCTTTAATCCATGAATAAATAGAGAAAAGACAAGCGAGACAGAAGAGGAGAGGGAAGCACTCTCGAAAAGAAGAGAACAGTGAAGAAGGAGACAAAAGAGACAGAATTAGATGCAGAGAGCCGAGCTAACCTGCAGAGCTAAGGCAGCATTGAGCAGACAGAAGGCTTGAGAGGTTCGAGCAATCCCTATGAGGATATCTACCGGGAACTGAGTACCAAATTGGACTCATTCCATTAAGACAAGTTGAGGTCGAGACTTAGTAAGAAAGAGTCTGTGCACTCTAGTGGCTTGGGGGATTCAAGAACCACCCTACTAAGCATCATATGTTTCAGGAGACTCAATTTGAGCTTCTCATTGTAAAGACTTTGCTTTAAGACACATTAAAAGAAGGCCACCAATGAAAGCTAGACCGAAGACGTAGCCTAGGAGGATTGGGTGAACTCCTTATTAATTTGTTGTGTTCTTGTATTTTCTTACTGTGTTTCTCTTACTGTTTTCCATTTTCTAGTGTCTGTTTATTTTGTAATTTTATAGATTCGTTGCCTAAGATAACATAGACACACACCAGCTCATGAGTCTGTAATACCTTCATTCATTCATTGATTAACTAAGGTCACTCACGAGTGATTTTCAGATCAAGTGGTATCAAAGCTCTAGGTTGTTAAGGTTAGACAAGCTTGTGTTGGGTTTAGTTGTTAAATGCTAACTAGATAAAAGCTCAAATTAGGAGAAGGAGAGTTGGTCGAAACTAATCCTGAAATTGGGAGAGTCTATCCTCAGAAGACAATGTTAGAGGAAGGTCCTATGGGTCCAGACCCTCAAATCACAAAAAGTTTCCTAGCCATAAAGTCTATGGTAGAAGAAATGTATAAGGACTTTAGAAAACACAAGGATGAAGATTCATTAGGCTCTAAACAAGACTAAGGAGAAGATGAATCACATTTCCATGACCACTAAAAAGGAAAAGGGAAAGAGGAAATCTTTCTCACACCTCCTAATAGCCCTGTACATAACAAGAAATCATCTTTGATCAAACTAGATGTTAAATTTGATTTTCCTATATATGATGGAGAGCTAAATGCAGAAAAGTTGGACAACTGGATTAGACAAATTGATGTGTATTGCAGATTGCAAAACATCGACTTAGACAAGAGCAAGATTTAGCAAGCAAGCCTACGCCTTGGAGGCACTGCTTTGGTTTGGTGGGAAGGCAGAACCCAAGCTGACATGAAAAGACATGGTAAGACTATCTCGGTCTAGAGTGAATTTGTGTCTGCAATCAAAAAGCAGTTCTATCCATTGGCTTACATGCAACAAGCCATGATGAGTTGGCAAACTCTTCAGCAGTTGAAAGGGCAAAGTGTGCAAGGGTACACTCAAGAATTCAGAAAGAGAGCGTTGATTCTAGGAATCTCGTTAGACTCACCAGAGACTCTTTTGAAGTACATTGGTGGTCTACACAGCTACATGAGGCATGCCATCCTCATGTTCAATCCCACCAGTATAGATGAGGTATCTATACAAGCCATTCATCTAGAAGCTAGAGGAAATAATGGAAATCCAGAAGTTAGGGGACCATCCCAACCCACTGCAAACAAGAGCAAGGAGAAAAGAAAGCAGAAGTGGAAAGCAAGGAAGGCTAGCACTGCACAGAAAAGCAAGGCTTCATGCACTCACTGTAAAAAGGATGGGCATGATGATGAGCATTGTTGGATTCTGCATCCAGAACTAAGACCTAAGAAATTCAAGGGAAAGAAGAAGAAGACTGCTACAGCTATTCAGAAAGATTTGGGGTCAGACTTGGGAGATGAAACAACCATTGCAGCCACAGGTATAAAAGTTAAGAATTCTGAAGCATCTACTAGTAATTTTGCACAATCTATTACTGATGAAGAAAATGAGAGAAAAAGACATGAGCTTTTCCATATTCGAGTTATTTCAAAACATCAAAAGATTGATACTTTGTTTGATAGTGGCTCACAAGTAAATTTAATTTCTGAAGTAATTGTAAAGAAATTGGGATTGTAAACTACACCTCACAAGAAACCATACCCATTAGGATGGTTGAATGACAAAGCACAACTACAAGTGACTAGACAGTGAAAACTCAAGGTTTTTTTGGGTCAGCATTTGTAGATGAAGTTGAGTTAGACATAATTCCTTTGGATATATGTGGAATTTTTTTAGGAAGTCCTTACTTGTATGATAGAAAATCTATTTTTTATAGAGCTGAGAACAAGTATCTACTTGTTCAAGATGTAATCGAATACTTTGTAAGAGCTCATAAGCTCAAGAATAATTATACTCTCATAAACTCATGGCAGATGAAAATAATGATAAATTCATGCAAACAATTCGTACTAGCGGTTGTAAAGGAAAAGAAACCTGAAAAAACCAATGTATTTGAGGGTTGTAAGGCTAAACAACAAGCTGATTTAGAAAAGGTTGTTTCAAAGTATTATATCTTGTTTCAAGAACCTAAAGGTCTGCCACCCAATAAGGAAATAGTACATGATATTATTTTGCAGCAAGATGCTCCTTTGCCTAACATTGGAATGTATAGGTTGTCTACTTTAGAGAATGTTGAAATCAAGAGGCAAGTGTAGGAGTTGCTCGAGAAAGGGTTCATCAGGCCTAGCACATCACCATGTGGGTCACCAATTGTTTTGGTGAGAAATAAAGATGGCTCGTGGAGAATGTGCATTGACTACCGAGCACTGAATAAGATAACAAACAAAATTCGTTATCCACTTCCTTGCATAGATGATCTTTTGGATCAACTAAAGGAAGCTATTTATTTCACCAAGCTGGATTTGCATAGTGGATACCATCAGGTCAGAGTTGCAGAGAAAGATGCATGGAAGACTACTTTCAAAACAAAGTAGGGATTGTATGAATGGCTGGTTATGCCTTTTGGCTTGACCAATTCCCTTGCTACTTTCATGAGGTTAATGAATGACGTATTCAGACCTTTTCTTGATGATTTTGTTATTGTGTATCTGGATGGCATTTTGATTTTTAGTAAAACGCGGGGAAAACATTAAGGCATGTTAAGCAGACATTAGATGTTTTGAAAAGAGAAAAAATTTATGTTAAACTCTCCAAATGTGAATTTGGAAAAACCTCTCTAAATTATTTGGGTCACATAGTGGGGGGAGGTGAATTGAAAATAGATCCCTCTAAAGTGGCAGTCATTGTAAACTCGCCTAAACCCAAGTCTGCTACAGAAGTGAGAAGCTTCTTAGGAGTAGTACAATATTGGAGGAAGTTCATTTCAATTTTTTCCTCAATTGCAGCTCTCTTACATGCCTTGACAGGATTGAACAAGGTGTTTCAGTGGGGAGGCAAACAGTAAAAAGCCTTCGACACCTTGAAAGAAAAGATTAGTACAGCACTGGTACTAGCACTGCCAGATCTACAAAGACCATTTGAGATCCAAACTGATGCCAGTGACTATGCCATGGGAGCAGTGTTGACATAGCATGGTAAACCCATATGTTATCATTCTGAGACTTTTAATCTTGCAGTAGTTAACTATCCTACATATGATAAAGAATTCTATGCATTAGTTCAGAGTGTGAAAAAATGGAAACATTACTTAATGGGCAAAGAAAAAGTACTACATACTGATCATCAGCCACTTCAATACCTACACTCCCAAACTAAGCTGCAGCAGTGAAGACATTACAGATGGATGGGTTTTCTACAATAGTTTCATTTAGTCATCAGATATAAAACGGGCATACATAACAAGGTTGCAGACATGTTATATAGACCCATTATAAATGCATCTACCATACTTAAGCATAATTATGTGTTGCATGAAAGCTACATAGAACAATATGCTCAGGATATGGACTTTAAAGATGTATATGCAACTTTGAGTCAAGGCAAAAGACTAGAAGAATTGGACTATCACATGAAGGACCGACTCTTATATCATTGTGGGAAACTCTACATTCCACAAACTGAGAGAGTAAAGAGAATTAGGGAAGCACGCACTTCTCTGATATCAGGTCACTTTGGGGTAAGTAAAACAGTTGCACAACTGCAAAGGTTTTACTATTGGTCGAGAATGAGTGAGATAGTTTTTAGATATGTAAAGGGATGTGATATGTGTGTGAAAAGCAAGCCCAACAACAAAAAACTAGGCTTGTACACTCCATTGCCAATTCCTTCTCACCCTTGGGAAAGCATTTCTATGGATTTTGTTGGAGGACTGCCTAAATCTAGGAAAGGTCATGATTATCTATATGTCATTGTGGATAGGTTCAACAAAATGTGTATTTTGATACCCTGTAGTAAACAGATTACAGCTAAACAAACTGCAAAATTGTTCTTTGAACATGTATGGGTTCATTTTTGATTACCCACTTCTATTGTATCTGATCAAGACACCTGATTTGTGGGGAAGTTTTAGTCAAGTCTGTGGGAAATAATGGACACCAAATTAAAGAAAAGTATAGCTTTTCATCCACAAACAGATGGCCAGACAGAAGTAGTTAACAGGACGGTGATCCAGTTACTGAGAGGATATTGCAGCAAACACCCTAACTGGGATGAAGACTTGGTTATGTGCATCATTGCTTACAATAGAGCCAACACTCTTCTACACAAAAGATCTCCTTTGAGACCTGTCTGGGTTCATAACCAAGGTCCTTGGATTTGTCTTTGGTAAAGATACCATGGTTGATGGACACAAATGAGGTGGACAAGGAAACTAGGTCATTAAACAGATCCAAGAAGATCACCAGGCAGTATAGAACAGCGGGAAAAGAGCCAGGCCAAGTACAAGGCTAAAGCAGATAATCATCGGATGGAGCATAGTTTTCAAGTTGGAGACCAAGTCTGGTTGTATATCAGCAAGGACAGGATGCAAGGTGAAGGTAAAAAGCTAAAACCTATCAGGTATGGACCCTTCAGGATACTTGAGAAGATTAGTGAAAATGCTTTTTGCCTTGATATACTAGCTTACATGCACATCTACTCAGTCGTAAACACATATTGCTTGAGGTTGTTTGAACCTTCAATGATTGAGGACCCTGAAGAGCAGAGTCAATTACCTTCTGTTGATGACCTGCTACCTGAATATCTTAATGAATTACGGGAAGACACAATGCTGGACAGGAAGGTAAGGATGATGCGTAGTGGACAAGTGGAATACCTCAGGATTGGGCTCAAAGGTTCGAAGCCAAGCAGTGCGAAGTGGATTGAGATTGAACAAGTGAGAAAGCAATACCTTCACTTAGTCGATGCTTGAAAACCAACTTTTGGTGGTCCAAAAGCTCTTTCAGTGGGAAGGCCGTGATCCGAATTGGATCCATCAAAGACTGGCAAAGAACCATGACTATATCAGGTCGGGACGAATCTCTAAAATTTCCAAAAACAGTGATCAAAAACACCTTGAACCAGTGGCAATGGAAGCCAGCGTGGAACGACGAGGACCTCGGTCAAGGTGCACTGACCGAGGCCCATGGAGATTGCGCAGGAGGTCAAAGTAGCCCCTGGGAGACCCGGATCGGGAAAAAGGAGGTGATTTTTGATGCGATCGCACATCGCTGGGTGAACAAGGCCGAAATGGGGGAAGCCTGAGCACTTGGAAGCATGGCGAACCGGAGAACCGCTGGCGGGAAAGGCAAAAAGTGCTAATTGTACAAGGCGGGACCTACGCTCTGGAAATTGATGGTATTAATCGGGGCGCCCTCAAACGGTAAACGGTTTTGGAGAAAGCGGAGCAATCCCACTCAATGATCGACGCGTGGCGGCAGAGGAGAGAGAAAACTGTTGTTGATTGCGCGTTATCGGTCGAGCAGGTCAACCACGCGGTACGTGCAAACGACGTTGGATCTGGGGGACCCAGATCGGACGACTGAGATTGCGCCCGATGGAGGAAGCGGAATCGATAGGGAATTAAGCCGCGTTCTAAAGGGATTTGGAATCCGTTTGATTGCCATGGTGGAGGAAGAACACATCCACGACATAACTGAAGAAACGAACTGACGAGCAGGCTGGCGCTGTTCAGATGAGGACACATGGCTACTCCCTCAGTGTTCATGCTGACGCCGAACAAGGAACTCCAAGCGCATCTATAAAAGGCGAATCGACAGAGGCGGAAGAGGAACTGAACAAACATGGAAACGAATGGCTAAAAGCCATGAATAAAGACAGAATACACAGTCAAGTCGGAGTGAAGTCTGAGAGACGAAGAAGAAAAGACCAGAATCTCGAGAGGAGGATGGAATACACAGAGAAGAAGGCAGTAAAGCAAGAGAAAAGTAGGATGAGACAGAGGGTCGAGCTGACGCAGCGGCAACATCGAGCACCACCGAGCTTGAGAGATTTGAGCCACCCCATAGAGGGATCTGTCTGGGCTGAGCACCACGTTGGGCTCTTACCACTGTAGACCAGAAGGTCACAGAGTTGGTAGGAAAAAGAAGAGACTGTGTACTCCAGTGGCTTGGGAAATCCAAGAAACCACCCTGCCAAGCAAACCTTCTTCAGGAGCACTCACATTGAGTCCCTGCATTGTAATTCTCTGTTTAAAGACACAATAAAACCAAGCCACCACTGAAAGATGGACCGGAGACGTAGCCCTGGAGAATAAGGTGAACTCCTTATTAAAATTGCTTGTGTCTTTGTGGTTGCTTACTATGTTTCTCTGTTGTCTTTCCATTTAAATGTCTGTGTATTGGCAATCTGATCGATTCGTTGCTTAAATAACATAGAACACACACCGACACATGAGTTTGTAATACCTTTTGTTTAATAAAACTTCAACTGATGTCACTCATAGGGTGATTATTGGATTAGTAATGACCTGCAAGCATATCGCTGTCTCACTTGAAGCAATTATGGGAGGTTGCATAACCAAGCTTTCGCAACCGAAGGGATATTTGCGAAGTGGCATCGTGTAATTACTTCTATTATATATCAATCTTATAAATTTTCATGCATAAGAACTTCATGCAGATGATTAATATACAAAAATAGATAAAATTTGACACATGACGGTATATCTTACAGTTCTTTGCATAATTTGGTAAAACGCACACGTGACCAGATATAGAACAATATACAAATAACAAGTATAGAGGTTGAATACTTCACAAAACTTCTTCTTTATTAAAAAGATCTTTCAATTACATTCACTTCTCTAACCTGCACACTCAACTACAGGCAGTTTGTGCACTTAGCTGCAGACTCTTCAAGGTCTCCACACACTCAACTGCAGAGCCTTCTCCAAAACTATAGACTACATATGCAAAAATAAAGATTCACTTATGCTTTTATCAATCCGTTCTTCTTATTATTCAATTACAAAGTATTACATATCCTTTTATACAATTCATATATACAAAAAGCATAGTCCACATACCATGGATCCATAAAAACAAGGTCTACTAGCCAATACCTATTACAAAATAAGGGCTTTACCCTATCCTTAAGGCCTTAAAAGTCTGCGTGATGAATATTTCTTCACTAGCTCAACGCGGTCCACTCCTTCTTTCGCGGGGTATTTTTCCCAAAATTTGGACCAAGTTGGGTCATGCCCAACAAGCCCCAACACTCACTCATGACTTGTCCTTAGTCACTCAGCTTCAATGTTGTTGATCTTTGTTGCAATGTCATTTTATACTGCGTTGTACTGCTGGAGTGTTTATGCCATTGAATATTCTTCTTGTTGCGATTCCTTCAACAAAGCTTCTATAGAAGGGCCAACGGTCTTCTGGAGTAGCTCCGCTTCCCTTTTATTTAATTCCTTCAGCTATTCATCCACTGCATGTGAGAGTTGCAGCGATTCCTCTTGCCACAGTTGAGTCCTTGCCTATAAGATCTGTACTTTCCTCTGTAGATCATCCATTTGTACCTAGAGGTTCTTCCCTTAAAAAATGTTGGAAAATCTCCACAAGACTAGTAAGGTCTTCACTAATGCTAGGATATCATCGTGTTGCTTCTTCTTGGCCTGCAGTTCCTCCTCAATCTTCATGACGTTTAGATTCTCCTGTAGTGAGGTCCAAATCTGCATCGTATCAACAAGAAACTTCCCACAATCTACCACCATATCTGATATGCCTTTCAATGCTACGTTGAGGTCCTTTTGTCTCTAGTCCTAAACCTATGGTGGTGTACTTATCTACAATATTATCTTTAGCTCTGATATCTATACCTCATAATCTAATTTTAATTTGGCAATGGCATTCTTTGAGTCTTTTATCGCAAGTGCAAGCTTCACGACCTTCTCTGTTGGTGCTTCATCATCGCATACCTTCATGTCTGGAACGGTACTTTATGTTTTAGCAATGACTTCTCCAATTGTTCCTGTTGTTGCCTTGCTTCCTCCCATTCCTTGGCCGCTTTCTTCAACTCCTTTTGTATTGTTGCTTTCACTGGCTCCACCTTTTCTTTTAGGAGCGTCATACGTTGCTCCCATTCCTCCATCCCCACAGTGATTCCTTGATGAAATTCATGCAACACTTGAAGAGGTAACCCAACAACATTCATTTGGACATTGCGCCACATCTTGGCTCACTCTTTATCTTCTGTCGCTTCAAACTTTAGTGCCCTAGATAGTACATGTAACATCCTCATCTTGAAAATTATTTCCAGTCTTTTCTCTTGTTGTGATGACTGGGCTACCTTTTTTGGTTGCTTCACTGCTTGTGGAAATGCCTTCAGCTCCGCAATGCCTTGTTTCACCTCAGCCAAGATCTCTTTGTAGCGATCATCAATCTTATCCCAAGTATTTGTGTTAATCTCCTGGATTTTCTCTTATATCTCATCAATGTACCCATAAGTGAGGACAAGCAGCACTGTGCCCTTGCTCTTATCTTCCTTCTGCTTCTTTCTTGGCCGCATCTTTATCACAAAGGGTGAACCTTATGATACTTTTGCATCGCTACAGTGTTCTTTGTGTTCCTGCCATGTTCCTTTTGTTTCTTCTGGCTCTTCTATGACATGTTTCTTACTTGTACCCGCACCCTATGAGGTAACTCTTTCTGCGCCATCTCCTCCAACCACTACACCAGGTGGAGTCATCCATTCCTCTGGCCAATTCTGCACTATTGCAAGGATGTCATCTTCTGTTACTAGATATGGAAATGGATGCCATGTCTTTGTTGGGTCCTTCATTTCTTTCACATATGCCCTATGAAATTTAGCCTTAAACTCTGATATATGACAATACTACTTGTACAGGCTCTGTGATAGTCTGGGATAATGATTTACCACCATATGTAAATCCATCTGCATCAGCACAAAAAATATTCTATTCTTCGTTGCACGATTTAGCTCCTTTTTAAACCATAGCAAAGTGTACCTCGCTACTTCGCACACATATTCCTCCACAGTTAGAAATTAACAATCTTTCGGATCCTTCCATGCAATAAATGTAATAAGAATCAACGGCCAAGCATAGTGGAAGGTCTTGCCTTCTTCTTGTGCCTCCTTGCAATCCATAAAAAATTCCTTTCATAAATAAGAAGCCCAGTTGAATTGGAATCCTTCTGCGCACTACTCTACCAATGATACCACTGCTGCAGGCACCTCATTGGCCCAACACTTCCTCATAATCTTCCCCACTAGGATATGTGCAGTAAAGTGCACACCCTAACCTTCGATAGAATTTATCTCATAGCCACGAGATTTCTTCACCAACCCAAACTTGCTTTTCATCATCTAGTCCATTTCTTTGTCTTTATTTTTACTCATGAATTCATCTACGGGGTACTTTCCCTAGTATGGAAACATTGTTATTCTTCTAATGAGCATTTCATCGATTGGGATCCTTGTCCCCAACCAAATACAATCATCATGCACTAGTGCAAGGAGCTGTAGCACGTAATTTCTACTAACTGGGCTTTGACTGAAGTGTGGCAGATCCAGTAACCCATTGTTGTGGCTCTAATCTCGTAAATTTTATCTTAGGGTAGTTAACTTTGTTTAGGTACCCACTGGGCTCAAACTACAGGTATTTACTTCTGTCGTTGAAATCCCAGTCTTCCATTTTGAGTTAGGGAATCTTCCCCAATGCTTCTCATTTGAACAACACCTCTTCTAGAAATAATGGCATATAAGTAGAAAATTTTCCTTCTTTTGGCTCCTTGAACGACTTCTCGCCCAACATTTTTGGCGGCATATATGCTATGAGCATAGAGGGAATCTTCACATCCTTCATCTCCTTCCTGTGGAACTTAGCTTCTTCTTCACTATCATGGAGCTTCTAGGGTCCATCATACTGTACAGGTTTCTTCCCTTTCTGCATGGGATTTTTTCGCTTATCCTCCATTTTTTTCGACCGCACTTCCTTCTGCATCTTCTTCCATTGTGATGTTCTCAATTATGCTGTAGAGACCTCAATTGGTCTCTTCTCCTTCATCTTTTGTGGTTGTGACTGCGACTGCACATGAACCTTTCTTGGCGACCTTAAACACATTGGGGACATAGGCACATTTTCTCTTGCAATATTTCCTGCTTGTGACTCCATAATACCAGCTAGCCCCTTCTTCTTAAATATCATGACCAACTCTTCCCAACTCCTCCCAGACATGCAATAATTATTCTTTACTTAGGTGCAACTTCTGATCTCTCCAGGGAAGAAGTGTACAATGTGGTATGGGATGCAGATTTTATAACAATTTTGAATTCCTAGACTCTCTCTCTCTCTCTCTCTCTCTCTCTCTCTCTCTCGCTATATATATATATATATTATATATATATATATATTTTCTTTTTCTTTTTATGGTGCCCTTTTTCCTTCCAACGGTCATATTTCTATCTAACTTCGTCATATTTCTTCTTTGGCACAATTATCTCTTCTTCATCACAGCTCCCTTGGAATTTGCCATACTTCTGAGTATCATGCAGTATTCTTCCTTTTGTGAGGTCCCTTCCTACATAGTAGTTTATAGTCTCGTGCCCACTTTCAACTGCAGGTAGCACTAAGAATTTCTCCCCTTCATTTTTTTAGTGTGACAGTCTAGGGACATAATCATCCTTATATATCTTCAGTCTACTACCATTCACTCGCCCATGAACCATCTGTCCATTCAAATTCGCGAGATGAACAACTCTGCCATTTGTAATGTTCTTGACAATATATGGCCCCAACTAATGTGTCTTGAATTTCCCTAGGAACATTGTGAACTTAATGTAATATAATAATACATGATACCCCTTCCGAAATATCTTACTTTTGATGTGCCTATCATGCTAAGCTTTCTCCCTTTCATTCTGCACCTTCTGATGGAATCCTGCTATGAATTTTTCTTCTTCTAAAGCTAGTATTTGCGAAATTCGTTCCTTCATCATGTCAGACTCTGACATATCTATGACAGCTACAATTTTCAAGCTTAGCACAATATATTCCATAGGCATAACTGCTTCTTATCCATATACTAGCCTGAAAGGTGTTTGTCTTGTTAACTTCTTGCATGCTGTTTTGTATGCCCACAACACCACTGGAATCCTCTTTGCTTACATTGAATACCTTGGTCAATGAATTCTCTATAATATTATTAAAATCTTCCATTGTCCTATTTTCCTGAGGATGATAGGGAGTGCTCATTTGATGGTAAACCTGAAATTCCTCAGTTAATGCTTCAATTATCTTATTCAAAAATTGTGTCCCCTGGTCGCTCATCAAGATCTTCAAACAACCAAATTTGGAATATATATATATATTCAAAGATAAACTTCACAGTGTTTTATGCACTGCAATCCTTCAGCATCTTCACCTCGGCCCACCTTGTCAAATAATTTGTCGCGGTGATGTTATATCTTGCACCAGTTTTTTCCCCTAGTGGACTAATTGGTCCAACAAAGTCAATTTCCCATTTTTCAAAAGCCTACAATGCCACCTATGGTACTAGGGTCATTTCATCTCTTCTGGATGGATTTCCTATCCTTTGACATACATCACATACTTGGAAATAGTTCTTCGCATCCTTATTCACCGTAGCCCACCATAGTCCTGTTCTCAGAATCTTCTGCACAGTGGCTTTTCTTGCATAATGTCCACCTGCAACTCCTTCATGAGCTTCTACTAGAATACTCTATCTTTCATGCACAGGGATGTATCTTCACAATACTTCATCCTGTCGCATTTTATACAAGTGTCCCACAATTAGTGAAAGTTCAGCTGCTTAAACCACTAATTCCTTCTTTTACTTTGTAGTGTACTGTGCGGGCACCATCCCTGTGGACAAAAACTGGATAATATCCACGAAGTGGTCATCTCTGACTTTAATTCCATACAATTGTGCATCGGATAGGTTATATTCAAGACTTGTAGGTTCTTCTCCTGTCTTTATCCTGGATAGATGATAAGGCCCAACATTCAATCTTCCTAGCTTCACTATAACTTTGAAATCATATTCTCGGAATAATAGCAGCCACCAACAGATCTTCCATCCTGGAATAAGCTTATTCATTAAATAATTTAGCGTGGAATGATATGTGAACATCTTAAAGTGTCCTCCCAAAAAGTAATGTTTGAACTTTTATAGCGCGTACACCATAGCCAACCCCTCCCTTTTTGTCATACTGTAATTCTTTTCTGCCTTAGACGGCTTCCTACTTGCAAATTCTATGGGATGATCAATATCTCTTGCCCATAGGTGCACTCAACGTGCACATGAAACTATTTTTTCCAATCTGGGAAAACTAGAATCGATGCAATTACCATCTTTTCTTTCAGCATGTCTAGTCTCTTTTGGCATTCTTCATCCCACTGGAAGGTCACATCCTTCTTCAGCAACTTCTCCATCAGTGCAGTTATCTGTGCGGACCCTTTAATAAAATTCTTGTAATAGCTTGTGTGTCCTAACGTCGTACACAATTGTATTACTATTTTCAGTGCTGGCAAGTTCATAATGACTGTGATCTTTGTCGGGTCCACCATCAATCCCTGTTTACAAACCACATGCCCCAACAATATTCCAAATGACACACATAAGATGTAATTCTTCAAGTTCAACGATATTTGATACTGCCTACATGTAGCCAGCATCAACCTTAGGCTCACCACATGCTTTTTTAATAGTCTGAACATTCTCCAATCATCGAAGTAAACTTCCAAAAAATTGTGTATATACTCCTTGAAAGCTGCAATTACAACTCTGGAAAAAATGGCATGCACATTATTCAATCCAAACGACATCATTGTATACTGATAGGACCCCCACTTTGTAGTAAATGTTGTTTTATATATGTCTCCTGGTGTAATTCTGATTTGGTACGTGATATCTTGAGAAGCCATTTGTAAAAGAGTAAACCTCTTGTCCTCCTACATTATCCAACACTTCGTCTGTAAATGGGGTGGTAAAAGGGTCATGCAAGCATGCATCATTAAACTTCCTTAAGTCCACACAGATTCTAATTTCCCCTTTCGCCTTCTTCTCGTGAAGTACCATTGGACTTACCCATTCAAACTCTTCGATAGGTTCAATTATCCTTGCTGCTAGCATCTTGTCTAATTCTTCTTTACCTTTTCCTTATATTTTGGGATTAGTCTATAGGGCCTCTACTTAACAGGGTTTGCATCAGGCTTAAAAGGAATCCTCATAACTCCCAAATCCCATAGAATTCCTTTCAAATATGAAAATATAGAAGGAAGCAACTCCTGATATTCATGCAACAAGTATGTTATCTTACTGACAATATCTTCATCCTAGTAATCTCCTATGGTTGCATACTTCGGTTCATCTTCTGTCCCTATATTTACTTTCTTTGTTTTTAGTGGTTGGGTTATATCCAACATCTCTACTTCATGCCCACTCACTTTGTGATGTCCTTCTGACTCCTTGATATAATGTTGCGAGGATATTCGTCCTCTTCTATAGTGAGATTATAACATTCAATCACATCTCGGGTTTGTAGAGTGCAATCAGGTTGCCAGATAACCGGAACTTCATGTTCAAAAATATTCTTCTTAACTATACTCAGGGCTGCATCTATATGTGGATGATCATCTTCAAATCTGAATGTCATCACAAATCCATCCACCATCTTCATCCAGCTAGCAGTGTCATGTTGAAGTTCAATCTCCAAATACCAGTTCTTCGGGATTGTCTCCAATGTGTGTATAAAGCCATGCACCCATTCTTCTCATGGAATGTCTTCCCAAGATGCCATACAAATATGTATATGATCCCTTGTATTAGTTTTACCATCATATTTATCCACAAGCTACGTGTCTACTAAACTGAATCTTACCCACATCAATCTCCTACATTTTTTCCAATCTGTGATATTACTCTTGTGAGCACCCCACCATATGGTAGAAGTAGCTCTTAATGCCTTATTTAGAGCTAACAATCTATGAACTTCTAGTAACCATCTCTCATAATCCCTAAGGAACATATTTATATCATCCAATTTATCATACATAGGTAAATCACATACCTCGGTTGTCATGCATCACACTGCCTTGGTGATTCTTGCACATCGCCTCGTCGATACTTCATGCAATATGTTCTGCTAGTTCTCCAACTCCTAGTTTGAATCCAAAGTGCAGGAATTATCTTTCTTTAGAGTTATCTTTCCATTTGCAGTAGGATTGATCCACTCCTCTTCCTTTGTTGTGATATGATAGATATGATCAACGTCATCCGTGCCATACTCTTCTTTGATAGGCTCTGGATACCTCACACCTTCTGATGGATCCAATGGAACAATAACTCTCATATTATTTCTTTTGAATATCATCTACCTATTCTTTAGATTAATGATATCCATATTGGCAAATGCCCAATCCAATCTGAGCAGTGCGGGGTAAGGATTACTATCATCCACAATCTCAATTACTTCAAAGTTAGTGGTAGTGCACACTCTGTCGAGCTTCACTGTGACATTAGACAACCTTCCAAGGGGTAATGTTTTTTGTTGATTTTCCATCTTCAACTGAATAGTATACCGTTGTAGCTTCAGTTTCCCCATCAATTCCCAAGTCCATATTAGCAAGACATTGGCATTAGACCCCAGATCTAAGATCACCTAGTCCATATCATACTCTCCAATCTGCAGAAAGGACATCAAGATATTTGGGTCCAACTCCTATGTCGCAATAGGTACTATCTTGCGGTTGTCATTCTGAGATGGTTGCGTGGTAGAGGTCGAGGCGCCATCATCCATAAACTTGGCCTTACCTCCATGAATACCTGTTTTTCCTTCAGGACATTAAATGTAGACACTTTTTTAGCACTATTCCTCACCCATGTGGCTTTAGCTTCCTTTTTCCAATTGGCCTTATCATTCCCGGTCGCAGTCCCACTCCTTGTTATAATGCCGACATGCGGTTGATCTTCTCTTGGCTCAGAAGTCATCATCTAGACATTCACTGCAAGCTGCTGGTTTCTTTTTTCCTGCATCTTCTCAATGAGGATAGGACATTCTTCTATAACATGATGAAAAGCCTTACAGTAATTACAAGTTGTCATCAGTTTGACAGTCTCTCCAACCTGTCCACAATTATGATAGATAATTTGGCCATGGCCTTGACTAGATCCTCCTCCTCCTCCTCATCATCCTTGAAATCCTCCTCGACCAGCGTGTTGGCCTTGCTCTTCATGTGTGTGTCCTTCATCTTGCAGCCTATAAGTATTAGTAGTGCTCTCCATCATTAAGTCATAACTTTGGCAATTTTTTTCATCATGGCCTACTGATCTACTGTAAGTTACAAAAAAATTGTTTCAGGGTCTGTATATATTTTTGTAACAAATAGCAGTCTTTAGAGTGATGTTGACCTCGTATTCTATAAATTTCGCACCACAAACCCGGATTTACTGGATTAGGTGCTCCGCTTGCAATATAATCTCTGATTACTCAGGATTGATCCTTATAGTGACCTTCCACTTTGCACTTCATACACCAAACTTCTGATCTTTCTGGTCTAACTTCTTTACCTTTCTTCAGATCCTTGTAATTCTAATGTTAACATAACTAGTTTATTTTGTATATGTTGTACTCCTACATAAGTATATCCAATTGGTGAAGCTTCCAACTTCATCACAATCTTCAGTGCTTCATCTTGCATCCCGATCTTCTATTGTGTTAATGGAAACCTGATATGTGGCAACAACATGGCTATAAAGCATTCTTTATTCTATTTTGGGAGTATATCGAAGCTCACTAGACCCATCAACACCTTGAATCTCTGATCCAATTCCCACATAGAATCAATTATCGCTTGTTTGGTTTATTTGAGCTTCATGATACACTGCGAATCTGATTTTGGCTTCTTAAACTCTACGACTAATTCTTGCGTGATCTCATTAATCATAGCATTCAAGTTACTTGTGGAGTATTTCATATACCATGTTAGTGCTCTTTTCCACAACAACGTTATGGTTTGTGCCTTCTTCACATCATCATTATTAATCTATCTTGTTGTCTATATAACATCAACTACGAACTAGAACTATTCAGGGTCTTCTAATCCCAGTCCCCTAAAGAAGGGAAACTTAATGTTGTCAACTATTCTTCTTCTTCTCAACGGGCTAGGTTGAGGTGGAGGTGAAGTATGAGGATGGGGATGGGGTGTGAGGGGGTTGATGGATGATATATCCTAAAGATGCTATGATTTTGCTCAGCTCCTAAATTTGATGCAACTTTTGGGTGGGCGAGGGTTGTAGGGTTACTTCTTTCTTCTTCGCTCTCATATCCCAATAGAGGGATATAACTAGTCTCAATAAAATTCTTCAGATCTATTCTATATCGTTTTCCACTTCATGTAGCTCCTATTTTCGGCTTATTTCTTCTTTGCCCAAATGTCAATTTGATTGCATCCACAGAATCCCCTTTTCACAAAATAACATCTTAATCCAAAGCTTCATAGAATTCAAGAGCTCACCATGTGGTCATTTGAAGAACCTTCGTTCAGATTTGCTATAGGATATGACCTCGTCTATTGCAAACTCAGTGATGAATCCTCCCAAAATGATATTGATCCATAAATCAACATCCCTTGAGATACGGTTATCAATCCTCTTAAGTTGTTGTATCAAATCAGGGTTCCACTCCTTAAGTTCGTCGCCTTTGAAATAGTCCTTACGCTCGTCCAACCTAGATATTCACTCAAGCAATTCTATGTGGAGCAAACCAAAGAAAATATCGTATTGTTCTTCAAAAATATATTTCTACAACCAATATTTGGTGGATAATCTAGGGTTTCTGTTCTTTTTTCTTGCAAATTCCCTTTCTTTCTGTTCAACCCACTCCTGGAGTTATTTCTTCAATGGACACCAAAATATATCCCTTAAGAAGATCCTGGTCTCGGCAATGGAACAATTTGTTGGTTTGAGGGGGCTTGACCTAGGTTTAGATTGTGCTACAAACCAACAAAACCCTCAACTACTAGCCCTTTCAGCAATGACTTGCAAGCAGATCGTAGTCTCACCCGAAGCAGTTATGGGAGGTTGCAGAACCATTCCTCTGCAACTGAAGGGATATTCACGAAGTGGTGCCATGCAATTACTTCTATTATAAATCAATCTTATAACTTCACATGCATAAGAACTTTGTGCACATGATTAATATACAAAAACACATAATCTTCGACACATAAAAGTATATATTATAGTTCTTTGCATAATTTAGTAAAAAAAACACACATGACTAGATACAGAATAGTAGACAAATAACAAGTACAAAGGTTCAATACTTCACAAAACTTCTTCTTTATAAAATATATATTTCAATTACATTCACTTCTCTGACCTACACACTCAACTACAGGTGGTCTGCACACTTAGCTGCATACTCTTCAAGGTCTCTGCGGACTCAGTTGTGGAGCCTTCTCCAAAACTATAGACTACAGATGCGAAAACAGAGATTCACTTAGCTTCTATCATTTTGTTCTTCTTATTATTCAATTACAAAGTATTACATATCCTTTTATACAATTCATCTATTCAAAAACCATGGTCCACATACCATGGATCCATAAAAACAAGGACTACTACCCAATACTTGTTACAAAATAAGGGCTTTATCCCATCCCTAAGGCCCTAAAATTTTGCGCAATGAATATTTATTCACCAGCTCCACGTGGTCCGCTCCTTCTTTCGCGGGGTATTTTACCCAAAATTGGGACCAATTTGGGCCATGCCCAACAAAATTCAAATTCAAATATTTCAAATTTGAAAGTAATTTTTGGTTCATTATTACTTGTAGTCCTATCTCGGTCATATGACCTAGTCATTGATGCCGTAAATGTTTGGATTCGGTCGCCTCCTCATATGCCACTGTCACTTCATTGATCTTAGTACTTCCCTCCATCTTGTAAATGTTTCTTGTCTTAGTAGCATTTATAACCACTAAAGTTCCCTTGGACACTTATAATGCTCCACATTGACTTTCTAACTTATGGCCTCTAGAATCCAAATGTCCCAAAGAAATTAATTTCATTATTATTTCAAGCCCTGTCTAAAATCTATTAATGTTGTTATAAGACCATGTTGTAGAAACTACAACAACCCTCCAAAAATTCTCCTTCACTTTGTTTTGGAGCCTCCCTACTCAAAATCTCAAAAGCATATCTTGCATTGCTCAAGTACTTGTGTTTTATTTGAAGTTATCTTTCACTTTGCAACTTGTGTTCGCTAACTTGTTTTGTCAACGACCCATGAGTTGATCTCCTGTGACTTGGTTTGAATGCATTTCTTGATTTTCCTTCACAAACTGTGCAATCCTAGAGGGAAACCAGCCTTGCTCCTAGGAATATCATAGAGTATCCTGGCAACCAGCACTGCTCTCCAAAAATGTGTAAAGCAGTATGACAACCTTGCTCAGAGAAATTGTTCTAAACATCTAGGAACTGGGCTTTGGGTCAGGAAATGTGTTGACCTAGCTAAGAGCTTGTCTTCAGTTGGGAAACCAGCCTTGCTCCTTGGAATTGCATAGAGTATCCTGGCAGCCAGCACTGCTCTCCAAAAATGCGCAAAGTAGTACGACAACCTTGCTCAGAGAAATTGTGCTAAACATCCAGGAACTGGGCTTTGGTTCAGGAAATGTGTTGACCTAGCTAAGAGCTTGTCTTCAGCTGGGAAATTGTGCAGAACATGAGAGGAAGCCAGAGCCACTCAGCCCAGGAATTATGTAGAAGCATTCCTCATTTTGTTGTCTGATGCATGTGCCAAAAAGTTTCCTGGTTCCCTCCAAAACTACGCAATCTTCCCATGCATGCATGAGAGCCTTCCCCAAAAAAGAAAAAATAAAAAAACAAAAAGCATCCCTAAAAATAGGGATCTATTCTTAACACTGGGGGTTACATGTAAAGTCGATTTTAGAAACTTCCTGCCAAGTGTCATTTTTTCCTAGATTCGTGGCATGTATGTCATAAACCCTAAATCTACAAAATATATTTAATGGACACCCCAAATATCATTCTACACACTTGATATTGGATCTCTAGAATTCCCAAGGTGTCTAGGAACCTTCAGCATAGTCGGTGCAACTTTTTTGGGTAAGTTTTTTTTTTCAAGTCTTTGGCTGCTTTTTTAGTCGCTTTTATTTCCTTGGCTTGTGTGAGTGTTGTTTCGCATGTTTTATTGAACGATCGTTAGATTTTTGGTTTTTTTTAACTTATAGAAGTGTTGTTTCAAGTTTTTCATTGTCTTTCCTAAGTGTCGCATGCATAACTATGTTTTGCACTAACAATCATTGTTGCGACAACCCTCTCCACCAACTTCGTTGTTCATCCATTTCACTGATTCCTGCATTGGTTTTGATTGCATGCATGATAATTCACTCCTATCTGCACTATTCTTTGTCTTTTCTTTTCAATCTAATCATTTTCAAGTCTCCCTTGGGTAGATTTGGGTTGCCTTGGATCAGATCTTGCTTTCAACGACATGATTTGTGCATTCCTAAACTCGAGGCTCTGCATTGGCCCCAAGAATTGCATAGAGCCTTCCTTTCATTGGCCCCTCCACCAGTGATCTGTGTTGTTCTAGGAGTCAGTGCCCAGTCTTTCCCACTGGGATTGAGTATTGCACAGTCCCAACCAACAGTCAAGCCAGACAGAACTGCGCATTACTTAATTCGAGTTCGTAGTTAGCCTAATTGGACTGCGCTCTACGCAGTTCTAGTAAGCAGCAACCTCACTGGCGGCTAGGACTGCACAATGCACAGTTCCAGCTAACAGTCTCCTAGCCCTGAGAGTCACTACTACGCAATATTGGCCAACAGTCACCCGATTTGTTTCATGGTCGATTTGTGAAGTGCATTGTGTTTTTAACTGACATTTGCTTATCGTGAGTGTCCGCTCTGTCTACAGGTACATCAGTCATTGAGCAGTCTCTCAATAGTACATGCATCATGGTTTCCAAGAGAGCTAGATCAAAGGACACTATAGAGAGAAACACTGGAGACATGGTTGAACAGGTGCCAAAAAACTTACACATTTATTCAGACAGACAACTGTTCATAGAGAAGGACATGAAGATCACATGGCAAGGGATAAAGGACATATTTGCATGCACTTTCAAGGAAGATATGGAAGATCGAAAAGTCTATGTCAACATTCATAAGTTAGGCTTGTATAACGTTGCATGTAGGTACCCCACATTCCGTATGTGGATATAATTCACTAGATTGTCTCACAGAATGAGCCCGAGACGATGACATTGAGAAGCACCAATGGAACACAACATGCCAACTTTAGGAAGGAAAACTACCATAATATGTATCAGTTGCCATAGCTGGTGAACTACATGGATGTGTTGTTCTTCACTCCCAACAATAATGTGAACTCAAGAGATATCTTGAAGTGTTGGGTAAAATAACAATCAAAGTCTAGGATGACACCCAACCAGGTCTATAAGACGAAGTCACTTAGGAAGGCTTACCAACTCCTAGTCATCTTTGCATGTCACTTGTATGGCCAAGAGAGCATGGAGACCTTCCCACAGAGTTTGGTTGTTAGGTTGGATCAGTTGGAAAATGAAGGAAGGCCTTTCAACTAGTCAGACATGTTGGCTCTTCAACAAAAATTGCATGTGTCAAATGCCCGAAATCTGCCTAAGGATGGACAAGCAAGATTCTATATGTCTGCATACCTTCTTGATGCAATTTGTGTCGAACAACAATTCCCTATCATGAGGTGGAAATGGACACCATCAGAAAGAGACGTGAATTTTTATTGCAAGTTACTCTCAAAGTATAGCTACCGAGGATTCAGAATGATGTTGTCGGACCACTTCATCACCCCATAATACATGATGATATTTGAACATGACCCACCTTGTATGTCCTAGGAAGCGATGCAAGCATTTCTTAACATTGCAGGTTGGTATGCCTCACCCAATGGCACCTTCATAAAGATGTTTGGCATGGAGAAGCCTTTGCATGAGCTATCGAGGTTTGTCACGAAAAATCTAGTCATGCAAGAGGTTGTGAACCACATCTCCACAAGGTTATCGACAGGACTACATAGGAGGAAGAAGGCACCATGTCCCACTCTTCCTTTGTGGATTGGGTTGTACGAGATCTGTACCTTCAAATATGTAGATGCCACGTCTGACCTGAAGAAGTTCAGGTTTCGCACCAACAACTTCAATCCGTATGATCTGCACTGCATATGCAAGAACCATTGTGTGAAGGTGTCCTTCCCATGGATCCATGGGGCATGTCATTTGCCATAGGAAGATCCTTGGGAGTATTTATATAACTCTTCTAGGCTCAATGAACTGATCAATATGGCTATAGAATGGAAAGCAACATTGTAGGCAGCAGTACCACACAAAGCAAGAACAACAACAACAGATAGCAGCAAACTGGCGCAAGACAAAGGCAAGAGGAAGATTGTCAATAAAGTAGATTTTGAGAAAATAAACAAGTTCAAAGAAGATCCCCTTATTGAGAGAATAGCTTTGGAGATAGATGCAAAGAGACAACAAGGTGACAGGAGAGTAGTGTAGAGAAAGAGGGAGAAGAAAATATTGGAAGAGATAGAAAGGAGATTGCAGGAGATGAAGAGAATATGAAAGAGAACAAGAACTTAGGAGGAGAGAGAGTGAAGAAAGGTAGAAAAAGGATTAGGAAGAAGGAAAAGGTGCATTGACAAATAAAACTGCGTAGATACAGGTTGAAGCAGTAGGGCATCTAGTAGATGATGAATAGGGTGAGCAGGTGTAGGTTCGGTAACTTTCTCAAGAGATTGATAATTTGGTTGAGATAACAAACATGAAGGCAGAATCGGAGCTAGAGGACCAAAAAATCGATCTCATGGCGATTGCATCTAAGGTCTAACCACAATTTGCGCCACCTCTAGAACATTGACCAGTCCCAAGCGAGCAAGGAGAAGTTGTTCTCCTTGAAGATGATCCAGAGACAGATGTGTAAAATTTGGCATTTGATGAGACACAATAGAGGATTGTACAAGCACAAAGAAAGAAGCTCCCATACGATCATATATCACTTGCACACACAGAATAAAGGGTGATTGTACCAGATGTTAGAAGAAATCCAATTTTCATGGTTGAGGCTTCTAAGACTTATGCAGAAGCCACAAGTTACACAATCAATTTATTGGTATTGAATGGTGAAGGACTTGCAAGAGGCCAGGCAGAAAGCAGAGCAGTCCACAGGATCCACCATGACAAAAACGAAGAAAGAAATAGTGGCAGAAATATAAACTTTGGAGGGCACCATGTAGACAGTGTATAGAAGATTTGTCACCATGCACAAAGCGGTTTTCTATTTACATGGCTTTCAGCAGCACTATGCGTAGACAATTCGAACACTCAAAGACATTCACATTGATATTTCACACATGAAATAATAGACAATGAGGTACAAGGGAGTCCCACTTTACTTGCACAAGAAGATGAAGCCACATGTTGAGCTTGACAAAGAACAAATTCAGATGCAGATCCATAATTATGAAAGTACCCCTCCACTCATCACTAGTATTGAGGCTTCCTATGCACGGTTGTTCAACAGTTTGGATTTCATAGTGTGAACATACAAGATCCCTTCCATTGTGTTGGGGCCTTCATTTAATTTTGAAAAGGTTTTGATCAATTTTGGTTGACCGAAGGATGAGAAGGAAGCAGGTGGCAGCAACAGTTAGCTTGCGGAGGAGTCAGCTGGACAGCAAGGCAGGAACAAGTAGTTGTGCAAGAGTTGCGGCAAGGTGGAAGCATAAGACAAAGGCAGTCAAGTGGTCGGGAAGGTGCAAGAGCAGCTGAGTAGGAACTGCTAGTCTAGGCGGCAGAAAGGAATATAAAAGGAGAGGGCCAAAAAGGAAGAGAGGTTGGCTGGTTAATGGGATAGTTGGCAAGGCTATTGGAGTCGGCGAGCAGACATCTGGTTGCAACAGACGGATAGCAGAACGCAGGAGTCTAGGTGAACTAGACCCTTGAGGCTGAGATCGAACCCGTGGATTTGAACTAGGTATTCCTTGTAGTTTCTTGTGGTGAATATTGAAGTTATGTTGTACTGTTCTATTGTTAAGTTAATAGAAAGAAGGCTAGACTGGTTGCGAATCATGATATATATGGGTCCCCTGGTGTGATGAGTTTCTAAAAAAAAAAAAAATGTCCCATCAAATGCATGTATTTAGTAGTTCTTGTGTAATCATTGTTATGGTGTTATCTTTGTTTCGTGTGTAATGAATATATATTTGTTATTGGATGATGCCTCGGTTGGTGCTCCCTTGATTCCATGTTGAACCTTTCTTACTTCTAGTCGCGGCACACCTCGAGTGAGACTCCTTACCCTTTGGGTAAGGTGAAAATGTCAGCGCTGTCCTAGACTAAAACAGACCATTGTTGACCCTCTGTGCTTGAACCCATGGTCTTTTCTCCTTGATGACTCTTTCGCGCCAACAAATGGTTCTGTTGCTGAGACCTTCCCTATAGGTTGCGGAAGGTGGATCGCAAGAGCAGAGGCTGAGTGGGTATGGAGAGGAAAGATAATAGGACATGGGAAATGTGATGAGGACATTATTTAATGAACGAGAAGTATCCATTAAGAATCATCAATAATACTCCTGAGACATCGTGGCATTTCCCTCGATCTTCCCCTCATACCTTATTACAAGCCGAAGGAATTTTTTATTAGCTTAGCCAAGGCAGTAAGGTATATAGTGCGCGTGAGAAATATAAAGCTAGTTTTAATATTGGGAGAAACAAAGGAGCCAATAGTATCAGTAACTTAGGATTGCAGGGATCCAAACAACCTGGGAACAAAGGGTTTGTGCTATTAGCTTACACCCAAGTCAGTATAGCGGGGTCTTTTACCAGATATCGAGAATTTGTGGGAAGGGGAAATGAGGATGTGGAGCAGCATTGGTACCTTTGTGAATCTGTTTTGAGAGCACGTCAGACTCTAGAAAATGTTAGGATAGTGGAATTTCAGACCACACTGAGGGAGAGGGCTCTGCGCTAGTTTATAAAATGGGTGGAGTAGAACCAGAACCCCATGATAGATGATATCAAGAGAGGATTTGTGTAGGAATTCAAAGTAGCACAAACGGACCAGTAGGGGCTAACGGAGTTGTGTGAAATAAAGAAAAAGGAGGGTGAGACAACCTGGGAGTGCATGCAAAGGTTTAAGGATGCCATTGCAAAGTTGAGTTACACCTTGGTCCCGAATCACCAACGGGATTGGTTTATCAAGGCACTCTTGCCCCCAACCAGAACGCCATTGACGCAACATAAAATTGAAACCCTCCAAGATGTGTTGGAGCAAGAATCTTGAATAGAAGCCATGGTTGGGTGTCCTCATGAATACAGGGGAGGGATGAGCTTTCAAGACCTGTCAATCACGGGTCTCCAGAATCAAATTTCAACATTAACGGAGAAGCTAAAGGATCTTCAGTCGGTACGACCAGCCAAACCCAATGTATGGTGCACCCACTGCATGGTGGAAGGGCATGTTGCAACATATTTACCTAGGTTGTGAGGGATTAATCATCCAGGGGGAGTCGCAGGGTCATCATGGGCCCCACCAACCGCAGGCATTGCGAAAATAGGAGTGCAAGGAGCTTTCCCGGGAAGGAATAGCCAAGAATTTTGTGAGATCTGTAGAGCGTATGGACACCTGCCACGAATGTGCTTGATACTGCAGAAATACTCCAACGTCCCCAATAACAACTACTATGAGTTCTCCGCATCTACAATGCATCATATTGATCAGTGTAGAGCACTAGATTCTCTAGCAGAATGGCTACACAGATCTACGTTCATAATTAATGACTCAAATCGGGGAGGACGAGGAGGGAGAACTGGAGGAAGAGGGTCCGTGAGGTGTTACAACTGCGACTAGGAAGGGCATGTCGCCAGGGAATGTCTGCTCCTAAGGATACCTTGGTGCTCACAGTGAAGGATTAATACCCATGCCACCAAGGATTTTCTGGAACCCATTGCAAAGTGGGAAGAAAGGACCAGGCAAAGGGGGGCTAACCTGGTTAATGCTGAACCACGAACTGATGATGGTCTTCCTACAACCAATATTAATATAATTACCGGATGAAAGAAGACAGGGGAGGATCGTAGCACAACAGACCCACCCTTGATTGTTAAAGAATCATATCCAAAGAAAGTATATAAGCTTGAATGCCAAAAGTAGTATTATCATGAGGCAGTTAAGCTGTTCGAGAGGATGGACAAGAAGAGAGACAACCAAAAACTGTAGGATCATGTGCTTGAGCGTGGCTAGATGATTGAAGAATGGTTTAAACTATTCCTAAAGATTGTTGAGGATGAAGGAGTTGAGGAAATATTTGAAGGCTATGGTATCCGTAGAAGAAGGGGAAGTGGAGTGATCACTCGCAAATTTGCAAGAAAATAACTCCAAAAGAGTGAAACAGAACAAGAGGAGAAGCGGCAAGGAATTCCAAATCAATGAGTAGGTTGAAGGGTTCTAGATAAGGGACACAATGTTAGACTTGGGGTCGGATGTAAACATCCTACCTAGAAAAACATGGGAGGCAATGGGGAAGCCACAACTAAAATACTCGCCAATTCAACTAAGAATGGAAAATCAATAGTGTATACTGCCCATTGGGAGGTTGGAGAATGTGGAATTCGATGTGGCGGGGGTGAAGATGCACACTAAATTCGAGGTGATTGACATCATGGGGGATAAGGACCCATACCCAGTGCTCCTTGGGATCGATTGGGCCTATGAGAACTATGTTCTCATAGACCTAAAGAAAAAACTAATGATTTTCGAAGCAGAAGGATTAAGGGTGATCCAACCCTTGGATCCCTATCAAGGACCTAGGTTCATAGAACCAATAGATGACAGGGATGAACCAGGAATGCTAGACCAGCTTCACACACTCATAGTGGGGAAGAGGGAAGATTATATAAATCCCACGACAGGAGGCTTCGTCAGCTAGAGAAGTATCCAAAGCTCAGAGACTGGCTCAGAAGTTTCATGGGATGCATGGTAGCAAGGCGGGCATGAACTAAACACTAGACGTTGTGCAATGGTAACCCGAGTAAATTGGATAGGCACAAAGATAGGTGACTATCCCAAATATTATGGCCTTGAACCAGTCGACACCTTCTTGAACACGGTAGACCAGGAAATAATGGAGGATCAAAAGATTCCCTTTCTTGATATCGCCCTCATGGAAACACTAGCAAGCTGGTGGAAGACGCACTGCAATGCACTAAGAGACCGGAAGAGCATCAAGCAAGCCATGAAGGAAAGATTTTTCCAGGAGGAAGATTGGCCATAGGATAAGGCAAGGTACAAGGGGGATTCAAGTCCAGAGAAGCACATCGAAGATTTCATAACCAATTGGAAGAGCTGGGGAATTTCTAAGGACTGATGGGTACACGCATTTATACATACCCTCAAAACTATCCCTCGAGCTTGGCATGTACAAGAGGAGCTCTGTCAGCAAACAACAGATTGGGATGCTTTGGAGGTACAGTTTGTTAGCAAATTTTCATTCAAGGGTAATGAGGCACACATGACAGAGGCACTCCAGGCGATAAAACAGGTTCTGTTCACCCGAGAGCCATTGGTTGAAGGAGGACCCGATGAAAATTTTCTTCAATATTTGTACAACATGGAGTTGCCAGGATATGCGACCTACAATAAGGTGGATGCAGAGCCAGAGGAGGATGGGTTAGATGGATTGAGACACCTAAACTGCGAGGAAACGGAAGGTGAGAGAGACATTTGGGAGAGCCCCTCAACAGGAGGTGCCCACCTTCTACCAATGAAACTAAGAAAACAAATTGTTGGGACAGAGGATAAGCCCAAAATAGCATCTGTGGGAGACTACTAGGATGGACAGAACACAAAAGAATTTTTTTACCTGCTACAGGAATATTAGGACTTGTTCCCAGCCTCAATAGCAGAGATGAAGGGGATAAAAGGAAATATAGGGGATATGAAAATTGTTTTGAGACTGGATGCCCGGCTGATAAAGCACAGATTGTATAGATTGAACCCAAGGGTGAAGGAGAAAGTTAAGAAGGAGATTGACAAAATTTTGGAAGGAGGAATCATATTTCCAGTAGATGAAGCAGAGTGGATAAGCCTGATAGTCATATAGAACAAGAAGGACGCAGTCGAGATTAGAGTATGTGTTGATTACATAAGCCTTAACAATGCATGTGTGCATGACCCGTTCCTGACACCTTTCAGTGATGAAGTCCTAGACAATGTGGCAGGGAACGAAGCATATTCATTCACAGATGGATTTTTGGGTTACCACCAAGTTTGAATAGCTTAGGAGGATACAAGAAAAACAACATTCACTACTGAGTGGGTATCATATGCATACAATGTGATGCCATTCATACTAAAGAATGCATCAACGATTTTCTCAAGGATTGTCATAGCTTCATTCTGAGACTATATTCACAAGTTTCTAGAGGTGTACATGGATGACTGGACAATGTCTAATCTATTAAAACAACACACCAGCTTATTAAGAGTAATGTTTGAAAGGTGCAGGCAACTGCAGTTTTCTTCAAACATCAAGAAATGTATCTTTGTAGTCCCATTTGGAACACTACTAGGCCATATTGTCTGCAAGGATGGAGTATGTGTAGACCCATCGAAGGTTGTGGTAATTGTCCACATGGAACCACTGCACAACGTAAAACAACTAAGATCAACTATGGGTCATACATAGTACTACAGACAATTCATCAGGAACTACGCATCAATCACAACCCCAATGGAAAAATTGTTGAAGAGAACAAAAGAGTTAATTTGGAATAAGGATTGTTAGATAGCTATGAATAAGTTAAAGGAAAGGCTGGTAAGAGCACCTATACTCGTATATCTCGATTGGAACAAAATGTTCCATGTGCACATCGACGTGTCATGTATAGCGCTAGGAGTGGTCTTAACGCAACTAGGGGAGAAGAACATGGACCACCCAGTGTACTATGCTAGCATAAAGCTATCAACTATGGATAGAAACTATACAACAACCAAGAGAGAAGCCCTGGAAATGGTTTATTCTCTCCAAAAGTTTAGGCATTATTTATTGGGCGCACCATTCAAATTATTTACAGACCATTTCGCGCTCAAATACTTGGTAAACAGGCCAATACTAGAAGGGAGAATATGTTGATGGCTGTTGATGTTCCAGGAATTTACTTTTGAGGTGGTCATAAAACCCAACAAACTGAATGTGGGGCTAGACCACCTCTTGCAACTGGAGACAGGGGAGGATGAAGGAGCAGTGGATGATTGATTTCCCAATGCAGACTTATTCAAAATAGAGGCAATCCCAGATCACCTAGAAGAGATCACCACATTATTAAAAAAAGGTTATTGCCTAGAAGGATATATGGTAGCACAAAGACAACACTTGGTAGTAAGGGAAACAGATTACCAGTTGATTGCAGGACACCTCTACAAGATGGGCTTAGATCAAATACTAAGGCACTGCATCCTCCAGCATGAAAGAAACGATGTGCTATGGGAATGCCACGAGGGGGTTGCAGGAGGCCATGTGGGAGGTAAAGCCACCGTGAGAAAGATACTACATGTAGGACTCTGGTGGCCAACTATTCATAAAGATTCTAAAGAATTTTCTAAGAGTTGCGATGTCTGTCAAAGGGTCAAAAATCCTTCACGACGGGATGAGTTTCCTCTACATATTTTCCACACAGTACAAATATTTGATAAATGGGTAGTAGATTTCATTGGACCCATTACACTATTGGACCCATTAGTTGTGTCAGCCAATAGGGACGACTTAGATGAAAGAATACCCGCAACTCTAGGCACACAGGACAACAGTAAAGAGACTTCATAAGAAAACTCTATTTCAGCTAGTATACGGAATGGAAGTTGTGGTTCCAACATAGTTTATATTACCAAGTATGTTCATATCTGAAGCCATGGGAATGATGGACAACATAGCCTTGTAGGATAGACTGGGTCAGCTGTTGGAACTTGACGAAACCCGATTCTTGGCCGAGTTTAATCAGTCATTGCAGAAGAGAAGGAAAAAACCTTGTTATGATAGGCATATCAAGAAGAAGTCTTTTGAAATAGGGGAACAGGTACTCCTATATGATAGCAAGTTCCAAAAGTTCCCAGGGAAATTGCAGATGCATTGGTTAGGCACGTTTATAGTCACATAAATTAGAGATTCGGGAGCAGTAAGGCTTGCACAACTGGATGGATTCCTACTACATGGATGGGTGAATGGCGCATGCCTGAAGCCCTTCCACAATGAATAACTCAAAAAAATAAAAAATAAAAAAATAAGCCACTAGGTCAAGTCTAGTCTTGTCATAAAAATAAGCAGAAGGACAATAAGGTTGCGACAGCAACCTTAGCACGTCGCAACCCATTTGTGGTCGGAGGGGGGGGAAGAGATAGAGTTAGTAGTCACACATGTAATGCATGTCAGCAAGGTAGACGTGGGCATGCACTTTTTCCAGACTTTATGATCACATGATGTACTCATCCTTTCCACCGTACTGAGAGTCATTTCCATATTAAGTAACTAATAATGCAACTATCAAAGTAGGAGCCGCAAAATATTTTCCCATTAAGCACAAAATTAGTTAATGAATAACCCCATCATGTAAAAATAAATATGCCATGCAGCCCAATCTGTACTTTCCCAGTCCACGTCATGGTTGTCATGTCCAGGTTAGCCGATGGCGGAAAGGTATAGCTAGAACACATGGGAAAGTTTCCAGAGTAATTAGTTGCCAAGGTCCAATCAGTTAGGAAATGTCATGTCAGGTTCAACTACTTAACTCGCAGGATAATGAAGGGCATTCCAGAACTTCAATCGCAGATAACAGAAGAAATACAGGGCCGCTCTGAAGGACAATTACAGAGACAGAAAATCTGGAAACCTTAGGTGCAGATTATTTATCACAGGCGAAAGGAGATGGTGAAAGGAATTGTATCCGTCCCGCAGGACACATTAGATGAAAGAATTGCAGTGGTTGATAATCTGTATGGAAAATATGACAGGGTGAATTTGGTCGACAATGATTTTACAGACTGTTTCCAGCTCCCATCCATGCAAAGAGAAGTTTATGCAGAGGAAGTCCAGAAGGAGGATGGCACCAAGACCTCTAGGGTCAGGGAGGAGTTTAAAGGGATACATAGATCGATGTTACTCCATGTGAGGAATTTTCCTGTGTTCGGCACTCAATTTGATGCAATGCAGTGTACCAAACTTTTGGCGAGTAGGATGCACAGAGGATTACTGTGGTTGGACAAGGAGTATCCCATCCATGTGGAGGATATTAGTCATCTAACAAGGTTGTCCATGGGATGGAACAAATTTAGCACAACTTTCTAGACAGGGGATAAGAGAGCCAAGAAGCAGACTGAGGATAATATCTATGCCTAATATGGGATTGAGCGGGGTGGGAGAGGAGCGAAGCTGGAGATAATCAACAAAGTTGGCATCAGGTTTTCCTGCTACATCATAGCAAGCAAAGCAATGTGACACTTTATGAAGAACGAATGCACGTTGGATGCAATTTTAGTGGTGGAACATTGTTGTCGGGGAGAGGTACTTAATTAGTCTGCATTTGTTCTTAATGAGCTATTTGAAGCTTGTGAATATGTGTACGGGTGGGGTACTAGTTTCGTGTTTGGGTACATTTTGATGTCATTCGCAATGTGGAAGTGGAGGCCACTAAAGGAGAGGGACTTGGTGACCATTGTCGAAGTCCAACCAATAGAACTCTATTACAACCCATGGAGGGCATCGAGAAACCCGAGCACGAAGGAGATAAATGAAATAGCTTTCAAGGATTGGTACGAGCAGATGCTGGCCACCATAAGGTCAATGAAGAGGATACCAAAGGCTCTGCTAGACGAGTTCTCATAAGAGCTCTGGTTCGAAGCCTCACATGTGCACACCTACCTGAGACCGTGTTGTGTCCACCCAGAGACATTTAAGATGAGGCCGCAAATTGTTTCTACTAATGGCAGAAGCGCTACACAAAGAGGTGGGATCATGGCTGGGAGTGGCCTGTGAAATCACAGAAGGGAAATACAACTATCTTTTCGGAGCCTTGAAGTAGTAGGTGTAAGGGGGAGATGTGGCAAGAGTAGTAGGAAACAACCAGCCAACGATGAAATCCAACCAATGGTGCTTCAGATGGAGGGGAAGATGTTCGAACTCAGACGAACAATTGCTAGTTTTGAATCAAGTGAGAGAAATTATCCTACCCAATTTCAAGGCTCTACCATGTCTTCTCCTATTACAACAACCCCGTTGGCCATGACACTCCCCACCGGAGTAGCCCAAGCTCCCTCCCAGCCAACGATCCCCAAGCCAAAGAAAAGACGAGTTGCCCGCAGTTTGGTTACCAAAAATTCAAAGATTGTTCCACCAGCCCTAATTGTTGACCTTACTAACGAGACCGAACATTCAGTCTCCGTAGTCCCCATAGTTGAAGAGATTCTCACCATTTCCACCACTTTACATTAGTCGAGGGAGTCTTCCCCACACACAAAATCCACCTTTGCGACCCTACCAGAGACCCTCCTAGCAAGACGACGAAAGACAACTATGGAAATGGAAGTTCAGTTAGTCGGGTGGGTAGAGGGCACCACTCTTGCCAATAGAATGCAACCAACATCACTTGCGTCACTGATGTTTAGGTCAGACCCACCACAAAGGGGAAGCCTAGATGCTATTCTGCAGGAAGCAAGGATTGAACTGTACCTTCCACCTTTCCTTATAAAGCTCACAGTAGTCTCGAACCCTAGCATCATTCCACCCACTCCAAAATTCACTCCGCAGTCACAACAAGCTCATTCGCCCGCCTCCCAATCTAAAAAATCCATCGCCAGTGGCCTACCCATCCAACAACAGTTCCCTGAACCCAATACAATGCAGGCCGACACACTCCATCACTGGTTGTCATCCTAGTTATTTACATTTATACAACAAGCAATGCACATGTTCGAAAGGATCCATGAGGATCTGGCCAAGGAACATGAATAACAAGCAAGGTAGTTGCAAGAAGTAACAAAAGAGCATGATCACCTGTGACAAGAGAATTCATATTTGCAAGCCCAGGTTGATTAAATCATGCAGTAATTCTGGACATTATGGCCAGTAATCATTGAGGCAAACACAGAGGCGTCGACAGACATCACGACATGCATGCTGGTAAAATATTGTGACCACATCTAGGTGGCATGCTTGAACCTGGTAGCTACCAATGCCAACATGAAGAAGAAGTTGGAGATGGTGAGGTCTGCACTGCCAGACCCAATGGAGATCTACACAAGGACGGTTGAGGGAAAAATCGCCGAAGGGGAAGCAAAGAAATAAGCCTTAGCAGACACCCTCGCTGACAGCTACATTCTAATGAACAAAGTCCATGACTAGCCAAGAAGCATGGTGCTAAAGAATCACTCAGTCTATCTGATGAGAGAGCAAATATAGACCCTATTCACCAGCACAAAGGATTGTACAAACCCCTCCCAACTACAACAGATCAATGACCAGATTGACACCATCCAGGCCCAAGTTGATCATATTGAGGAGGAGTCTACAAAGACGAAGAAGGTAATCAGAGACTTGTAGCTACCAGTTCGGATGCAGGTTTTGACTCTGAAGGAGGTGTGTGACTCTAACAGACAACAATGGAGTGACCTGCAAAGCTAGCGGAAAACCGAGGTAACGTCAAATTCATCAGAGGCATTCACTCAATGTGTTGACGCAATCCTCACCTGATGGGACATTACCATTCAAAGATACAGAGAGTTCAGGCAGCACACCACGACCACTGTTCTAGAGTTGGAGCCTTCGTTTGCAATGGAGGACCCTCAGAGGCAAGAAAGTGTAGTATAGACAAATGCCACTTCGCGAGAAATGGCCGAGGAAAAAGAAGCACCAACCCAGCCGTCAGTAGAACTAACGTAGTTGAACCACCACCCATGAAGCCAATGGAAATACTAGCAAAAACGACCGAGGTCAAAATGAATTGACTCGAGGACGAGTCAAAAGATTGTGGTCGGAGCCTGTTGGGGCCTTCATTTAATTTTGAAAATATTTTGATCAATTTTGGCTGACTGAAGGATGAGAAGGAAGTGGGTGGCAGCAATGGTTAGCTTGCGGAGGAGTCAGCTGGATAGCAAGGTAGGAACAAGCAGTTGCGCAAGAGTTGCGGCAAGGTGGCAGCAGAAGAAAAAGGTAGCCACGTGGGCAGGAAGGTGCAAGAGCAACCAAGGAGGAACTATCAGTCCAAGCAGTAGAAAGGAATATAAAAGGAGAGGGCCAGAAAAGAAGAGAGGTTGGTTGGTTAATGGGATAGTTGGCAAGGATGTTGGAGTTGGTGAGCATACATCTAGTTGCGGCAGACGGATAGCAGAACTCAGGAGTCCAGGCGAACTAGGCCCTTGAGGCTGAGATTGAACGCGTGGATCTGAACTGGGTATTCCTTGTATTTTTTTACGGCGATTGCCGAAGTTATGTTGTACTGTTTTATTGTTAAGTTAATAGAAAGAAGGCTAGACTAGTTGCGAATCATGATATGTATGGGTCCCCTGGCATGATGAGTTTCTAAAAAAAATGTCTCATCAAATGCATATATTTAGTAGTTCTTGTGTAATCATTGTTATGTTGTTATCTTTGTTTCATGTGTAATGAATATATATTTGTTATTGGATGATGCCTCGATTGGTGCTCGCTTGATTCCACGTTGAACATTTCTTACTTCTGGTCATGTCACGCTTTGGGTGAGACTCCTTACCCTTTGGGTAAGGTGAAAATTCCAGCTTGTCCTAGACTAAAATGGACCATTGTTGGCCCTTTGCGCCCAAACCAAGGATCTTTTCTCCCTGATGACTTTTTCACGCCAACAAATGGTTTCGTTTAATTTTGAAAAGGTTTTAATCAATTTTGGTTGATCGAAGGATGAGAAGGAAGTGGGTGGAAACAACGGTTAGCTTGCGGAGAATTCAGCTGGACAACAAGGCAGGAATAGGTAGTTGTGCAAGAGTTGCAATGAGGTGGCAGCTGAGTGGGCGGGAAGGTGCAAGAGCAGCGGAGTAGGAATTGTCAATCCAGGTGGTAGAAAGGAATAGAAAAGGAGAGGGCCAGAAAAGAAGAAAGGTTGGATGGTTAATGGGATAGTTGGAAAGGCTGTTGGAGTTGGCGAGCAGACATCTGGTTGTGGCAGATGGACAACAAAATGCAGGAGTCCAGGCGAACTGGGCCCTTGAGGCTGAGATTGAACCAGTGGATCTGAACCGGTTATTCCTTGTAGTTTCTTACAGCGAATGCCGAAGTTATGTTGTATTGTTTTATTGTTAAGTTAATAGAAAGCAGGCTATAATGGTTGTGAATCATGATATGTATGGGTCCCCTGGTGTGATGAGTTTCTAAAAACCAACGCACAACCCTCCCCCTCAGAGTGGTTTGAAATTCCACTGTCCTGACATTGTCTGGAGTTTGGTGTGCTCTCCAAATAGCTTCACATAGATACCAATGCTGCTCCACATCCGTGTTTCCCCTTCTCACAAATTCTGGATATCTGGTAAAAGACCCTGCCATACTGACTTGGGTGTAAGCTAATAGCACAAACCCTTTGTTCCTAGGTTGCTAGGATCCCTGCAAACCTAAGTTACTGATACTACTAGCTCCTTTGTTTCTCCAAATATTAAAACTAGATTTATATTTGTCACGCGCACTATATACCCTTACTGCCTTGGCTAAGCTAATAACAAATTCCTCCATATTGTAATAAGGTACTAGGGGAATATCGGTGGAAACGCCACTGGTGTCTTGGGGGTATTGTTGTTGACTCTTAATGGATGCTTCTCCTTCATTAAATAATATCCTCATCACATTGCACATGTCCTCTTCTCTTTCCTCTACATACCCACTCAGCCTCTGCTCTTGCAATCCACCTTTCGCAACCTGTAGGGAAGGTCCCTCTTCTTTCCTCTGGCTCCTACGTCTCCCATCACTGCTCTTTCCCTACCCAGCATCTTCATCTCCTCCCTCCTTGACTCGGGGTTTTCCCATCACTGCTCCTACTTGGTGGGGCCCCATCCTACTCTTCCCTAGAGTCTGAATCACTCTCGTCTGCCACTTATTTGCTAGCAGTGCTCTCCTTTGTGTTCTGACATCTCTAGCTTTCTTCAATTCTTTCACATCCATCCCTTCAGCGACATCTTTATTCCTCAACTGGTATCATTCCCCCCTCTACATCCCTCCCTTGGTACTGGGGTTCTACGTTTCCATCCCCGTGGTGGGCAAGGGCATTAATCCTTCTTCTACCATAAACATCTTGATCCACATCGATCCTTCCCTCATCAACCTTCCTCTTAATCCGTAGCCGAATACAACTTCTGCCTTTGAGAAAGACTGATAACTCTCCACAACAAACTTGACTATATATCCTTCCACCATAGTCTTTACCGAAAAATCGACTGCTCTAGTCAGATCATTGTCCAATTGTTGGAGCAGTGCGATATCCGATGGATTCCAGCTGCAACAAACTGTCATTGATCCCCCTGACTTGTTTTTCCCCTTCAGCCTTCTTAACCAATTGTACAGGTCTTCTGGAAACTTAAACCAAAAAATCTCATACTGATCATTGGTACCATCGGCATATAAAATCCCCTCACTCACCTTGCTGATCGGTTGATTTCTACGGGTAGCTTACTCTTCTACAAACTGATCTACTTTATGTTTCCACCAATCCCTGATTTCTCTCTTGAATATCCTCGACACCATGTTCTGAACCAATTCTTTTAACTTTAGGTCCCGACAACAAAACCATTTGTTGGCACGAAAGAGCCATCAGGGAGAAAAGACCCTAGGTTCGGGCGCAGAGGGCCAACAATGGTCCATTGTAGTCTAGGAAAATGCTGTCATTTTCACCTTACCTAAAGGGTAAGGAGTCTCACCCAAGGCATGCTGTGACCGAACGTAAGAAAGGTTCATCATGGAATCAAGGGAGCACCAACTAAGGCGTCATCCAATAACTAATATATATTCATTACACACGAAACATAGATAACAACATAACAACGATTACACAAGAACTACTAAATACATGCATTTGATGGGACATTTAAATTTTTTTAGAAACTCATCACACCAAGGGACACATACATATCATGATTCTCAACCAGTCTAGCCTTCTTTCAATTAACTTAACAATAAAACAGTACAACATAACTTCAGCATTCGCCCCAAGAAACTAGAAGGAATACCCAATTCAGATCCATGGGTTCAATCTCAACCTCAAGGGTCCAATTCGCCTGGACTCCTTCATTCTGCTATCCAACTGCTGCAACCAGATGTCTGCTCGCCAAATCCAATTGCCTTGCTAACTATCCCATTAACCAACCAACCTCTCTTCTTTTCTGGTCCTCTCCTTTTATATTCCTTTCTGCTGCCTAGACTGACAGTTCTTGCTCGCCTGCTCTTGCACCTTCCCGCCCACTCAGTTGCCTTTGTTTTCTGTTGCCACCTTGCCGCAACTCTTACACAACTGCCTAATCCTGCCTTGTTGTCTAGCTGACTCCTCCGCAAGCTAATCGTTGTTGCCACTTGCTTCCTTCTCATCCTTCAGTCAGCTAAAATTGATCAAAACCTTTTCAAAATTAAACGAAGGCCCCAACACATTGGAACCCTCACACAGGCCTTGAGGAAGAACCAAGTCAATATGGATGTCAACAAGTACATAGAATAGTTAATGCACATATCCACCAGTGATGACTTATAGATCAGCATAGAGAACATGCAAAGGTACATCAATGGTCTAGCCACACTCAGGATAGTGTTGCACATGCTTCAGGATGAGCTAGATAGCAGTTTCAAAACCATATACCCAGAAGCCATGGATCCAAGGGTCCACTTCAACAAAGATGTCATTAAACAATACAAGGACACAATAGAGAAGTACCAAGCTTGGTATCAGTTCTTCATAGAAGATGATTGCAAGGAGGTTACCGAGTTGGTCTTTCCTCAAGATCCCGAGTGATGTTGTTTGTCTTGTCATGCTGACTCAAGCCTACTTTGTCCCACATGGGTATATGTGGAAATTGTATTATTGTAAATGTATTGTAAGTGAAATTCCAACTGTCATTAGCGGAATGTGAACAATCATTATTTTAATGTGAAGGGTCATGAGGGTAGTCGAAGAGTTAAAGGGGAATTTCAAGGGTCACCCCACCCTTTGTTATATATAGAACCTCATAACTCATAGTGCAGTCTTTTGGGAGACAAGATTTTGTTAGGCTTGGAGAGTATTGTGATGAGCCTTGGCTTCTCCACACTGCACAACGAGTACATCTCTTTGGAGGAGCAGGTGGTCTTGACTGTAACATTCCACTATTGGGGCTAGTGGCTGTCATGGTTGTATGTATGGATGGAACTTTCACTTTATATAGTATAACAAAGGCATCATTTCTTCATGTATATGTTGTTATTGTAGTTCAACTATTCTGGTTACTTTAACAATGTATGTTGTTTAACTTACGTAGTTGTGTATGAACTATTTTTTATACGATTGTATGAATCTTTTTGAAGTCGTGTTGTTGGTTTAACCCATCATTTTGGATTGTCGACTATTATGCTTTCCAGCTTGAGATTTCATTCAGCTCATGTGTTCCTTTCAAGTTGCGTACTATTATAGGCTTCTAAGGGATACACTTCTTTTCCCCCTCCCTGTGTTAGAACCCCCATGCATATCACTTGAATCGCTGCAAGGTCACACACTTGCTTCCAACAAATATATCACACTTACTTCTGCACGCTATCACAGTCAAGGCATAAATTTACTACCCATTGTTGGGACTCCTACTCCAAATGATCTGAGGTCTATTTGGGACTTCTTATTGGGGAGATCCCCTGACATGTTGGCGAGTCCAACACTGTCAACATTTTTAGCACTAGAAGGAGGGCCAGATGAAAATCTATGTCCTCAAAGTCTGTTTTGAATCTATGCACATCCTTCATGACTAACATTACAGTTCAACCTTCGACATGCCTTTCTCACAGATGTGATTTTGAATTGTCAGAGGATCTCTGGAATGACTCGTAACTAGACAGTGAGAGCTATAGGTTTTTTTCCATCCCTCCGTCCTCTATATCTAGTGTTGAATCGCCAAAACTCATTCTTTTTTGTTCTCCCACTCCTTCCCTCGTTGAAGTGCACAGTGAGACAACTTCGTTTCACTAACATATCGCTCAGGGAAGGCTGCTCTGCGTAAGGTCCTGGCCCTCACCCTCCTTACAGTTTGGGTGGAGCGATAAATCGACAGCAAGTTACAGCATCAGTCGCCTCAAAAGTTGGTTGATCAAAAGATGGAATGGGGAAAAAGTGGAAAGGGAATAGCTACCTCCTACCTGGCCTCTACTGGAATGAAAGGGGAATAGCTACTACCTACTGGCCTCTACCTTCTCACGTAACTTGTATGATGGTGAAGAAAGAGCATCCTTTCTTATACTTGGAGTTTCCTTCATGGGTTTCAGTTAAAGAAATGAAATCCATGAGGATCACATTTCCTTCTCATTGATCGCATTCATGTTTTGAGGGCATGCACTACAAGGGTGTGTCACATTGCCCGTAACATCTATTCACTCTTTTGATCAATTGATTAGAGAGTTGGCATGTGATTTCTATCGATACAATCGTATGGCACTCAATAAAAAAAAAAAAGTGAAATTACGGAAATAACGTGTTGAATCCATTGAGAAATTTCACAACGCTTTCGTAATCTTGCATTTCAAAATTCTGAAGATGAAATTGATTGGAAATTTCTCAATGAAATATTTTGGTACCTTATTCACATATCTAAAAAACCCGCATATCTTGGAATAATTTGAACGCCTCCCAATGTATCTCGGTGTTGGAGATGCTAAATCTAAGATGGATAAGGTTGTTGTCACATTTGACCTTCCGTCTACTTCTCATCAAACAACTCTAGCTCCAAAGTGCGAGGTGGGAGAAGGTGCACACACATCTGTTGAAATGTCACATCCTCCCACCCCACATGCTTTGAACATCTACGTAGATATGGATTGCAAACCTATTTGTTGTCACGTTGTCTCATTTTATCAACCCCCATCCTCTCGTTCTATTGATCCTCTGGATTGTACTCTGTTGTGTTCTCTCATTCCGGACCCCACATTTGTTGTTCACGAGGATCAAGTTGTCGACGGAGTTGGTGTTGAGCAACCAACCTGCATTGTCATTGATGATGAGTATGTGTGGGAATCTAAAGAATAACCCATGGTGAAGGATTATATCCATCATATTGCACCTCATCCACTATTTCCTGACATCTTTTGTGATTCTGCCATTTTTGATTTGTCTTGTGAAAATTTATCCTCGGGTGTTTCTACTTCTGATCATTCACAGAACACATCAAATGTCAGTCCATCATTGCATTGTGGAGACAAAATGTATTTCTTTACAAATCCTCCCAATCTACCATCTTTACTTTCTGAAAACTCAGAGGGTGAACATTCTTGTTTCTCATCAACCCCTTTATATGATTTTTCAGATCATGAGGATGTCGATGAACATATCGAATTTTTTTTATCATGGTTTTTGTGATCTCTTTACTCCTTCATTTGATCATGATGCTGATTCATTTGTTTTTTATCTTTCTAAGCCATCGGTATCTGATGATATACCTGATGATGAAGTGGAAACCCCTCAAGTTTTCGAGGCACTTTAGCCCGAGTTGATGGTTATGTCAAGTCCTCGTTGTCTTGAGGTTAGTTTTGCTTCTGATCAGAAATCTATTGAAACACCCCAGGCTCCTCACCACTCTCCTGTTGGCATTAAAGATTAATTTGGTCCATGGATTTCACATCCTCCACCTGAATCACATGATCCCATTGCTCATGCTTTGGATGATTCATACAAAACAAGCACTCTTTCTAAACGAAAGTTGTCTTACTTTTCATGTTTGCTCATTTGTCATGGTCAAAAGAGTGTGCATGTCTGCCATCCACACACAGTGTGTTGCATCACCATGTGTTGGGCATGGAATCCCTCCACGGCATGTTTTGGGGCTCAAAGCCCAAGTTTTGAGTCGATATTGTTGTAAAGCTCAGTGAATTGCGGGCGCGAAATGTATGTTAGAGTCATAGGGTTGTCTACCCTAAGTTTTGAAAGTAATGTCGACCTACCCATGGTCCTCGGACCATGGGATTGTATAAATAGAGAAAGGCTCTAAGTTGTAAAGACATCATCTAATAGAGGATGGATATGAAGGGTCTTAGAGATTAAGTCATAGTGTGAAGTGTGTCTTGGGTTGTAGAATAGGAAAAGGGCCTGCCGCTGAGTGCGCTGGATAGAGTTGAGTCTGTAACCGGGGAAGAGATTAATATAGAAAGGTTTTATTTCTAATTTTGTGTATCTATTCCAAGTTATTACATGTTTGATATCATTTGCGAATATACTGTTTCTTTACTGTGCGCACTTGTATGAATTGTGAATATTGTTAAGTATAACTGAAAGCATACAGATAAGCTAAGTTAATCAACTAATGTTAGATTACTAGTAAGGACTTGGGTAATAACATTGTTCGGCCCCCGAGTAGGGCTACGCGAAGGCATCATCTTAGGCTGTGAGGCTCGGGTAAGTGCGTGTAGTGACATGCGCGCAAGGTCGAACCGTGAACCACTTGCAATCGTTAGACATATCCAAGGTGCAAAAACCTAGTTCTAGCACCCTCTCATATTACTTCGGGTGAGACCTCAGTTCGCGCTCCGCGGGCTGTTGCCAAAAGGGCCAGTAATACCAGGATTTGTTTGGATAAATCAACTCTGAACCAGGGTCAGGCCCCAATAAGCCAACAAATGGTTTCGTTGTCGGGACCGGGATCTGCATAAGGGATATCTGATGTTGTGGCACTGGAATCCGACAAAGAAAGAAATTGAAAAGTGGTTGGACAGAAAGACTCATGAGTTCACGGCGCAGGAAAATAGGAATCTGTGAGTATCCAAAGAACAGTGGTTAGAGTGCTACGTGTATATGGAAATCCAAGAAATTTTCTTTGCATCCTTCCCCTCTGAATTGTACAAGTGGATCACGAAGCTAGCGAACATTCAGGGAAGGTGTAGGCTTGAAAAACCAATCACGTGGACTCCAGATTTTGTGCGCAGACCAGAAGCGTCAGAAGATAAGATTGTGCATGTTGCGGACCATTGGCTCGATCGAATCATAGCAGGGTTTATCACCGGGTTTGCAGTAGATACATCGGTCAGCTACAGCGAGGTGGAACAATGCTTCCTCAAAGGGCCACAAGGTAAGTATATTAAATCTTTAAACACTTGGATTAAAATGCTATTGTGTGAAAAGTATGTTATGCGAATAAATTGATGTTTGACACTACGCGAAGTGGGAGGATCTATAGAAACGAAGGGTGCACAGAGATAGAAAATAGCCCCTTGATTTCGCCTCGGTGGGAAAGCGAGGAAGAGCTCGCATAAGTTTCTTTGAGAAGCACAATCAATCTGATAAGGTAGCGAATTCCACGCATACCACCCCCACCTACACCGCCACCGGTTTCACCATCATAACCTCCATCTCTTCCCACACCACCTCGGCCACCACCACAATTCCATATGGTGAGTGCAATAAAATTTCCGGTATTCAGAGGAGAAGGGAACGAAGATCCGAACCAATTTTGGTTCATGGTAAAAGTTGTATGGGAAGCGCAAGGGGTCACAAATGAAAACATAAAGAAGGAAACCCTAGTAAGCACGCTACATGATCGTGCACTGATGTGGTACATTAAGCACTGTAATGACAATCCAAACGCAGGGATCGTGGATATCCAAGTTGTGCTGAACAGGGAATTTAGTATGCCAAAATCGGAGACACAGTCGATCATCGGGTTTAAGGAAATCACGATGCTTCCAGGCAAGACCCCTTGGGAGCTAGATCAGAGACTGAAGGGAATGATTCATGAAGCCAACATGACCTTGACAGATGGGCAGCACCGCACATGGTTTGTAGCATCACTAACACCGCATCTAAGGACAGTGCTATCAAAACAGAAGTTATCCACCCAGGCCGAAGCTTTGGATATTGCAATGAGACTACACGAGACCCCAAGACAAGATCCTGGCCTGGGAGTCCAACAAATCCACGTGCAAGTGAAAAATTTATGTTTGGAAATGCAGACTTTAAAACAGGACTGAACAACTCGCCTAGATGTGCTCGAGCAGGTATGGTGCATCAAATGCAAGGGACAGGGACATGACAAGGACTATTGTCCAATGTTCACAAATTACTTGGTGGGAGGAGGGCCAATGCTGTTGAGACTAGAGGCACAAGCAAGCCCAAGCGTGGCGCCTGCATTATGGTGCACGATTTTTCAAATAGGAGGAAAAAATACGACGGATAATTGTCATCTATTATAGAAGTATACATAGACTTCCTAGCAATTGTTCTGTAATTTCTGCAGGTTGGTAGGCCATGATGGGCGCACCTGTAGAAGATATGAACTAATGATGGATCAGACCCCTACCTACAGGGTGCAGACTGAAACACGAGCCCTCGATCAAAATGTAGGGATGGTGCGCACTGGATTTCAGGGGCGTGGACGAGGTCGAGGTGGAATGGGACTGGGAAGGGGTTGTAGACAGTTGATTTGCTACAATTTTGGAGGGCCAGGGCATTATGCCCACGATTGTACAAATCCAATGGGACCATCATGTTTATATTGTACCCAATTTGATCATGAGATGGAGAAATTCCCTACACTGATAGCAAGGTTGCGCGATAAAGGAATACTCCAACCTCCCCCGACTCAAAACCTACAAATGATGAGATCTGAGCCACGCGAAGAGGACCTGAATGTAAACATAGTGCTCCGAAGCGGTATCATGACAGGAAATGACAAAGGTAAGCAGCTTGAAGAAAGTGCGTGGATTCGTAAGGCTCCTACAAAGGAACCTGAATTTGATTTGGAGTGTGCGAAGGAGACATTCATGGAAGCTAAGAAGAGATTCATGGAGGCCTCCAATTCAGGTAGTAAGGATCAACAAGAACCAGATATGGATCCTTCAATGCTCACTACCTTTCTGGAGACATGCATGAAGCTGTTGCATGACAGCAAAGCGGCAAAGGGACTGCAACAACTTATCACTAGGTGTGCAGGGTCAAGAGAACTACACGTAGTCTGGAAGCTCAGGAAACATACATCACGAACAAGAAGGGAGATGATATTGACTGCACAAATCAGGGAGTATGAAATGGATCAAGTAATTCTGGATCTAGGATCAGACACAAATGTACTACCAAAGCAGACATGGGAGTGCATCGGCAGGCCCGCATTGCAGTGGTCTCCTATTCAATTGCAAATGGAAAACCAACAAAAGATCCTACCCATGGGAAGATTGCAGGGAGTAACAGTGGATATTGAAGGTGTGAGCTTGTGTGCAAATTTCGAAGTGATAGAGATTGTTGATGACAACAATCCCTATCCTGTGCTACTGGGAATAGATTGGGCCATCGATATGAATGGGGTGATAAATCTCAAGAAACGCAAAATGGTTTTTGAGAAAAAGTCACTACGCGTAGTGGTACCGCTAGACCCTACAGAAGGAGCGTGCTACACAGAACTAGTGCGCGATGATGATAGTGATGATGATCTTGACTGTATCTACAAGATAACCGTGCGATAATAGGATTGGGTGAATCCAACAGCAGATGGCAGGATTTCGTGGGAGCGCGAAACCTCCTACACGTCGGATTCGGATGAGGAAATAGAACGATGGCAGAACCAGTTACATGAGGTAACCACACTAAACTGTAACATGATGACAAGGTCACTACGATGTGTAGCAACAGAGGCGAGGGATCTACCTATGTATGACAGGTTGAATGAGGTGGATGAATTCCTGAACAAATTTGAAAGAGAAGTGCCAGAACAGTAGCGATTCGATGCTCTGAAATGGGCATTATGCGCTACGCCTGCAAGGTGGTGGGGTATGCACCAATAGGGTTTTGAGGACTGGCGCAAATGTAGAAAAATGATGCGCCTACGTTTTTGGAAGCCTCAGACGTGGATGGAAGTCGGGCATGATGGACAAAACAACCTGCGCACCCACCTTTCCAGATGGGTACAAGCGTATGGTACGCAGCCCGCATGAACGCAGACTACTCTCACGATAGGAAATTGGAACAAGCAGAAGCAGGCAAGACAAGTGCGCGAATGACGAAGTATGATCAGACAAAGTGTGCCAAAGATTATTTGTAGGGAATCCTTTGATAAGGTGTACAAAGTGCCGAACAGGGTCCACCATGTGAGACACACTGACTGGGACCTGCACGTACCAGCGGTTCGATGGGCTTATAGGACCATGTGCAAAACTCTGACCGCGCAAGCACTTCTGAAGAAGTATGAAGCAGGGGTTGAAATCCCTATGGAGCATGTGAAGCCGAGTCCGCACATAATAAAACCCGTAGATATGATGGTTTGCAAAGCTCAGAACGAAGAAATCACACAGCTGCAAGAAACAAAACATATAGGACTTGAGGAAGAAATCCGACAAGGAAACCTTAGACTCCGCGAACTTGAAAAATATCAGGTATGACTAAGGGAGAAAAGCGCTCTGATGGATGCAGAGGTCAAGAAGCTAGAAGACGAAATAAAGGAAGCATTTCTTGTTGAAAAACCAAGAATGGTAAGGCAAGGTTTGTACGATTGTACTAACAATTTGGACGACTATCGCCGTGAATTGGTTAGTCTGTTGTCGTGGCTTGGACCGCATATCACCAAATGAAGTAACGAAGGTAGCATGATGCAAGTAGTAAAGTGCACGGTGCTGATCACAACAATGGAAGATTGGGATTCTCCATGAACCATGGTGGAGGATGGGATGGAGCCACACATGGGTGGTGTGACCACCTGACTAGCCATAGGAAGAATAGTCTTAGTGCTCTAGGCAATTGAAAGGGAGCGCGGAACTATAAAATATTCTACTTGGGAGCTATGTGATATTGGATATGTGCGCAGAATCAGAACTTCACAAGGTTCACGACTACGCACAAAGGGTTGCGCTGCCACGCAGGTTGGCTAGGAAGTGACTGTTGAGGTAACTATTCACGATGGGATATATGATTTAAGGCCAAATGGAGCGGGTAGCAGGTATTTAAGATGCGATTTATTAGCAAGATTTGGGAAAATCCGCCGCCAAGAAAGCATTAATGGCCCGAAATTGGGGGGAACGGTCAAATTCGAATTCAAAAGGCGCTATAAAACACAAAGGGCTAGCAAGCAAACACTTGGTCATTTGAGATTTGAGCATCTGAGCAGAGCACTGAGCATTGAGAGCCGAGCGATAATTGAGCCCCTAAGTTTTCAAGTGATAGAATACAGGCTAGAGATGACGATGACCACTAAGGATGGATTGGGAATTGAAGAGGTAACCGCCGGCGAGGCTGTGTAGACCCAAATGATGGAGGATGTTCCAGAAGGCATCGGGGTTGTGACAGAAATCCCAAAATCACTACGAACACCAAGGCCCAAGAAGGATAAACAGGAAATGGGTCCAGTACGTGTGTCCTCGAGGAATCCGTGGCACAAAAAACTAACCATGGAAGAGAAAGGGAAAACAGTCATAATAGAAATGGATGAGGAAGAAGAAGACTTGCAGGCCCTGATCACTGCAAAAGAAGAAGAAGAAGACATGGAGGAGGATATCCAATGTTATTCTTTGCAAAAAAACTGCTCGCATATGTCCCTCCATGGAAAGGGAAGACTAAAGTGCCAAAGGATTTGGATGAAACCAAGAGTCTGCTCCAGACCCCGCACCTAGGCTGTGTGCCAACCATGAAGTTCGAAGACTGGGACCTCGATGACCGTGAGAAGTTCCCCATCCGGAGACCGCGAATCTGATGAAGCAAAACACTGCTTGGGTGGTGACAACGCTTGAGCCGCGGAAGTGGCTAAGTATCGTGGAAAAGGCCAGATTATTGAACTTGCTTTGGGTACCAAATTTCCACCGCACAACAATCACCATTTTCGTCATCAAGCAGCTGCTCTGCCTGGTGCATGATGGGTACCTGTGGCTGGATGAACCTATCCCCATCACGAGTGATCTAATTCACCACATCTCTTGGCTTCCCTGCAAAGGAAAGGACCCCACGACCATAGCCGAAGGAAAGGGTAGCGATTTGGCCCTTGTAGAAGCCATGAAGACCAAATATAATCTAGATAAGAAGAAGAGGGGCTACGCTATCTCCAAGATCAAGGACAAAGGGGTCTGCGTAGCCACCCAAATCCTGGCCAACAAAGTTATGAGAAAGTGTCATGCTGATGAGGTACCAGCGCCAGTGATCGCACTGGCTGAGCAGTGTGCGGAGGGGGTCCAGTTCAACTGCTCTGAATTCCTCTGTGAAGAATTTCTGACGAACTGTCGCGAAGCCCAGGAGAGGGGTAAAACCTTCCACTATTCGTGGTTGCTATTATTCGTATTGCTCGTAGTGGAAGAACTTCCGGAGGACAATCAATTCCCAAACATCGACAGAGAATTACCGGAGGCCACGAAGTACGCTTCGCTCTAGGCCACAAAGGACGCGAAACGGATCCGTGACACCAAGATCTTCTGGGTGCTCATGGACATGAACATCCAGATGTGGATCAACCAGAAGTCGCGCCTGTCACCCACGGTATATAATATTCTGCAGAGTTTTACAGATTTCTAAGCTGATATGCATAACATTTATATCAGGGCACGAAAGGATCCGGCGAAGGAGTGGACGAAGCTACCCTTTGTAGCCACTAACGACACAATTGTTACTGTCTTGGAAACATGGCCTCCCGAATGGCGCACCCTAGATCTGGTAGAACTGGAGAAGGTGGCAGCCCAGAAGAAAAAGGACAATGCCAAGCTGCGCATAACTCAATTGGCAGAGAAAAGGTGAAACTAAAAAGAAGCAGCTGAGGTAAGGGTAGTGCGAGAAGTGACACATAAAGCCGCAAAAGCAGCAACAGTGGCATAGGCAGCAGAGGCAACAAGAACACAGGCAAATGAGGGCCAAGTAACATCCTCAGGGTAGGAGGCAGAGGAAACAGAAACAAGAGAAGGGAGCATGGACCCAGGGGTCACGTCCACACAGTTAAGGTGCCCACGCATCGTAGAGAGAACAAGACCAAGGAAAAAGGTGAAGGCCTCGAAGTTGGCCATTGACCCGATCATCTTAACTGAAGGTGATCTCCATGACATCGACAAGACAGTCCGCGATGCCACCCATGAAGCACTTCAGGAGTTTATGCAGGAGCACCAGACTGTGTTCGGGGCCCTCAGGGCGCAGCTGCAGGAGTTATAGGTGCGGACCCCTTAGGTGGGTACCTTTTCTACCCACCTCATAGCAAGATCCTCGGCAGCAGAGCAGATGTTGCACACATGGATGGACAATATGATAGTATTGTCGGAAGGGGCCATAATTGCAGCAAATGTGACTGATAGATTTTCGGTTAGCATGTTGAAAGGACTTCGCCTTAATTTGGTTGCCCTTTCGCGAGAGACGTTGTATCAGCTACAGGATGGGATAACGACAGAGCTACGTGCTAGGGAGAGAAGCACAATCCAAGTTCTTAGCAAGTAGAAGATAAACATAGAATAACTCAGCTTGCAGCGTGACGAATTTCTATCACAAAATCAAAATTTGGTGCAGACAGTAGATAACACTTGCTGATGCATCCCGAAGCTAGCCATTGCAGTAGATCTACCAATAGAAGTACGGATCCATAGTTTGGCAAGCGGAGTCTGCAAGGCTAGGGAAGAGACAACAAAGCTGCAACCGAAGCTTAATCTCCAGATCATCAAGCTGTAGTTGAAGATGTAGCCTTCCACTCCCCCGGAAATCAGAGAATAGCGTGCTAGTGCTATCGCAGTAGGGTTGGAAGAAATTGGAGGTGCAGTGCGCAACTGTACTGACATGTTGGAAAAAGCACTAGAGGTCCTCACGACTTTGCAGGAGGACCCCAACATCCAACGCATGGAGACAGAGGCGCGAGAACTCGAGCAACAGTACGATAGTGCTAGAGGAACTATGCAGACAGTAGTCCTCACTGAGTGGCTTGTGAGGATGCAGCAAGCCAAGGCATTAAAGGAGCAGGTGGACGACGCACGCCATAAGGAAGCTATTATCAAAGCACACGTTCAGCCATGGATTGACGAGGCCTTCACGATCACGGAGAAAATTGAAGGAAATCTCGTGCACATACAGGGGATGCACGTGCAAATGCAGGGAAGCACGCCGGGCACAGAGATCTAAGAAGAACGGATGCAGCAGGTTCAGCAAGTGGCAGCTCAGTGCGCTGCGTACATCAATACCGTTCGAGAACAGTTGAAGGGACTCCGTGCCAAGATCGTCATGCTGACAGAGTGACTCGAGGGCGAGTCACAATGTTTGTGTTAGGAGCCTATTGGGCATGGAATCCCCCCATGGCATGTTTTGGGGCTCAAAGCTCAAGTTTTGAGTTGATATTGTTGTAAATCTCCGCGAATTGTGGGCACAAAATGTATGTTAGAGTCATAGGGCTGTCTGCCCTAAATTTTGAATGCAATGTTGGCCTACCCATGGTTCGGGGACCATGGGATTTTATAAATAGAGCGAAGCTATAAGTTGTAAAAACATCATCTAATAGAGGATGGATATGAAGGGTCTTAGAGATTAAGTCATAGTGCGAAGTGTGTCTTGGGTCATAAAGTAGGAAAAGGCTCTACAGTTGAGTGCGCAGAGGCCTAGTAGAGTCTGCAGCTGAGTGCACAGGGTAGAGTTGGGTCTATAACTGGGGAAGAGATTAATAAAGAAAGGTTTTGTTTCCAATTCTATGTATCTGTTCTGAGTTATTACATGTTTGATATCATTTGCGAATATATTGTTTCTTTACCACGCACACTTGTATGAATTGTGAATATTGTTAAGTATAACTGAAAGCATATAGATAAGCTAAGTTAATCAACTAATATTAGATTACTAGTAAGGACTTGGGTAATAACACTATTCGGCCCCCGAGTAGGGCTACGCGAAGGTAGCATCTCAGGCTGCGAGGCTCGGGTAAGTGAGCATAGCGATTTGCACGCAGGGTCGAACCACGAACCGCTTGCACTCATCAGACATCTCCAGGGTGAGGAAACCTGGTTCTAGCACCCTCCCATACTACTTCGAGTGAGACATCATTGCGCTCTGTGAACTATTTCCGAAAGGGCCAGTAGTACCGAGATTTGTTTGGCTAAATCACCTCTGAACCTGGGTCAGGCCCCAACAAGCCAACACCATGGTACGTCTGCAGAGTGTTTGTCTTACGCTTTTACTCTTTTATTTTCTATGGACGCATTTAAACTTTGAATGTGTTAGTCTTTATTGTCTTATTTTTCTTGTGTGTTGGTTTACTTGAATATATTTCTGGTCGACTATGCCTTCACCAATATGGGTCAACCAATGCATCGGTGGTTTCATTGGAAATATCACTTTACGTGAATAGGCCCATGCATTGTGTAGTTTAGGAGTAGGAGTAGTGTTTTCTTTATTGTTTTTTTGTTTGCATGTTTGTTTTGCTTTCTTGTTCGCATTACTTGCATTCTTTTCTTTTCTTACCTATTTTTCTTTTGCTTAATTATTTCCTTTGCTTGTTTGTTTTGTTGCTTGTTATGCACCCATACATTTAGCTTCACATGAAACCATGTTTGGATCTTAACATAAGCAGGGTGAAGTACAAGAGGACTTGTACAACTGCCAACAATTGGTTAGCTATTGTCCTATGTCTTTATGAAGAGCTTGTTGTCTTCAGTCAATGATACTCTAATGGAAAATATGTTTTGTTCAGAGCGAGTCTTGGTGAAAACACAACACTTGCACTTTTAACTAGTACCACCTACTCTAATCGGTTTTTCTATAATTTTGTTAACCCCTGTCAGCTCGATCAGGTAGAGTAAGGTGAGGGGGGAAACCTTAACAATTATTGCCAGAGGTGCCTCATGAAAATAAATAAGTGCCAATGCACATTTCTTAAGAAATAAAAAATAAAATAAAGGTGAAAGAAGAGAATGGCTTCTTGTGCAGAGAGGTGATGCAAGTAACTCCGTCGGGGTACTAACCAAGCTCGTTGGAAGCAGAGCGATGCTTGTGTTCCTGCGTGACTCTATCTGGGTATTATCCAGGCTTGCTAGCAGTGGAGCAACACCAGAGATGAAACTAAAACTCTGACAGTTATATTACTTGTTCATCAATATACCCCTCATCCCCAATCGAAACAACTCAGTTGACTTGACTTGGTATGTGTATTGACTGATCATGAAAATGGCAGGGACTACATCTTTAACACAAGCTAGTGTGGAAGCCATGACGACCAAAAGAATCGAACAATATTTCCCGAGGAGTTAGACTTGATTTTCATGAAATAAGGTCTATGCAGAGAGATGGAGTTCTACCAGTGTGTTTCCAATGTTGTGTTAGCTAAAACCACCCTCCAAAATTTTTCCTTCACTTTGTTTTGGAGCCTCCCTCCTCAAAATCTCAACAACATGTCTTGCACTACTCGGGTACTTATGTTTTATTTGAAGTTATCTTTCTCTTTTTAGCTTTTGTTCGCTAACTTGTTTTGCCGACCACCCACAAGTTGACCTCCCGTGACTTGGTTTTAATGCGGTTCTTGTGTTGCCTTGGAAAACTGCACAATCCTAGAGGGAAACTAGCCTTGCTCCTAGGAATTGCACAGAGCAGCCTGGTAGTCAAAACTGTTCTCCATAAATACATAAAGCAATCTGACAACCTTGTGTTGATGCCTCGAAAATCGCTGCAACAACATTGGGGGATAACCACCCGGTCCGGACCTTGAAAGTAGCTTCTTTTCCGTTTGGTGTGGTGGCTCCAACTGGTTAAACTAGGTCCAGTTACCTTCTCCCTATTGCTATTGGTTTATGATGTATCTTTATCTACCAATAGACAGGGATATCAGATCACTTCTCCTTGTTGATCAGGCAAGAGGATGACCCTTAAGCTGATTTAGGTTCAGCCAAGCCAGAACTAAAGTTTTGTCTCTTTGGGGAGAGGACTTAACATAATGTATAATTTACTCTAAATGCAAGTTTATTCTATGATGCAAGCAAAAGAAACTAATCTAAATCCTATCTTAATTAGGCAGATATAGATCTAACCCAACTAAGAGCAAGATAATCAAAATATTGAGATTTAAATATGTCTTGTTTATAATGAATATCAAGTTAATGAAGTAGTTCAATTAACTGATATTATGGTTACCAAAACGCATTCTATTGAGACCTTAAAACTTGAAATAATAAACCAATAACATTCCAGGAAGTAGTTCACAAAAATGATATTGATTACCAAATCAGTAAACCCAATAATTGAATAATGATATGTGGAAATAGTTCACAACACATTACCATTCAATAAATCGGTTTCATAAGACAGATTTCAGAGTAAGTAGTCATTCAAAAATGAGAAATTAATCCATAAAAAACAGAGATACATAATAACAAGATTGAGACAAATTACCCATATTGACAATAGTGCACAAACATGAATAAAATGAGACATTCCTGTCACCACAAAATTAAAACTGATATTTGAAACAATAGTATTAGAAATACCAATTTATTGCATCCATTTCTCTGTCCTTGGTCTCCAACAACCCTTTACATTGCTTGAATTTCTGCCTTCAAAACTAGAGCCACAATAGTACAAGCTTTATTCTTCATGCATAATTCAATATACAAAGGGAAAATCCTCAATAATCCCCAGATCTGAGATTTTTCACTCCTCCCTACTACAACTCTAAATTCCAATTACAATAGTGCTTTTAGAAGTCTAAAATTGCAGAGGAGAGCAGCCCCGTTTACATTCTGCAATTTGTTATTTATAATATTTGTCAAGGAATTCTTGAGAGAAGAGTTTGTTGAAGAGAAATCTGCTAAATCCAATTTTACTTGCTCCTAATTCTGATCTTCAATTACTGGAGCCTTCTCATTGATTGAGATTTTTTTTTCATATTTCTTCTACTGTTTTCCTGCAAAAGAAATCAAAATAAATTAAAATGCAATCAAAATATCATTTCTGGCAACTAAATCAAACCTAATCAAATTCTATTTAAATAAATAATTAAAAACAAAATATAATCTTTGTATTGATGCTTGGAATGGTTTGATTGGTAAATGATATTATTGACCAATGGATCTACAATTAGAAGAGGCTTTGGACAAATGAAATTGAAAACAATAACTCAGAAAATTGATTTTGTTTTCAAAATTCGGAGTCTGATCTTCTGCCTGATTTTTGGCCTAATAAATGATCAAATCTGTTGGTGAAACCTCCTTCAAAATGTTCTCCTTGATTTTCTCTTTCCAATGAGCCGTCCTGGGCCTCATTTGGCCAAGTAGAACTCAATTTATGAGCTTCCAAAGTTGATGGGTCAAATTTGGCATGAATTTGGAAATTCTGTTGCTGGGTTAAAAATCAGAATTTTGAATAAAAAATCTAATCTTAAATTAGTTTCTAATTTAATTGTTAATCATTAATCTAACTAACTAATATCTAATTAACTATTTATAAGCAAATTAAATCTAATTAAAAACTAATTAATATTAATCTAAATGATATTTAAATTTAAATTAATCAAATTAATTAACTGTTATAAATTAATTAATATGATTAGTTTAAAATTTATTAATTAAATAATACATATTAATTGACATAATATAATATATATTACATATTATTTACATATTACATATTAATATATATTAACTAATATTAAATATGCCAACCTACACTACACTGTTAAATGAACTAACCTACCTTATCCACTCATACGTATGAGTGTTCCTTTTTTTTTTTAAATCTCAAACTAATATAAACCTAAAGTATGCCTTTAATGCTCCATGCCTCATGCTTTTTCGCCGATCGACATATCGGTGTTTTTAAGGAATTTGTTGTTTTAAAGTGCCGATGCGAAATCGCATTTATCCCCGATGCGATATATATAAAAAAATAATTTGTTTAATCGGTGATCGGGGAAGTGAGTATCGGGGGTCCATAAAATATGTTGCGAATAGAACTCCCGATGCGATTATTTATTTATTTTTTATATTTTTTATA
>APFE031234695.1:77105-164126 GCA_000404065.3 Pinus taeda
TTCGTTTCAAATCATCTCATTATTTATTCTAAATCTAAGTGTGCAATCAACCTAAACAAAATCTTTTTATTCGTGTTCAGGAAATATAAAATTTATCGGAAATAAATATTAAACTATGCTTCCCTTTCGAAGTGAAACAACAATTTATTACCTCTGCTCATTCCGAATTAATCTTGAGAAAAATCTGTATTGTTATAGTGATTGTTCAATAATACCTTTAGTAAATGAATATGATGCGTTTTATAGCATCAGATAATAAACTAAAGGTTAAAATGAGATTAAGCCACTAATTGTAGAAAAATATCAAAACAGATTTAAATGTGTGCACTTGGCAAAATGGGCATCCTTAAGATCAGGTTTTGGCAAATTCCGAGGAATATAATATGAACTTCATATGATTGCTGTGACAGGTTAGATTGACTGATAATGATTGAATTAGAATTAGGCTTATCATAGTCAATCATACATCTCATAGGATAATGGGATCATGAAGCTTTTATATCCTCAAATCCTTACCATAGAAATTTCAAAAGAAAATCTTAGAAGGGAATCTCGAAATGAAGAAAAGTGGCTTTGAGGCAAATCGATACCAAATGAAACTTTAATTGAATTTAATCAAGATATTATTCGAAATAGGCAGAGTAGAGGTATTGCTGTAAGAAATTTAAAAGAAAGCAAGAATTGAAATTTTCTGATAGGGAAAAATGTTTTCACTGAACATGTATGAGAAAGGTTGATTGCTTTGTTTTATTTTTTAATCTACAAAACTAATGCAAATAAATTAACTACATAAAACAAGCTAACTAAATTAATTCTACTCCTATTCTAACCATATACATGAAAATGACTAGGTATAGTCATATTTCCAGTGTAACCATTCTCTCATTTTTATTCCCGCGTTTATGTATAGTTCAAATGTTAGTAATAAGAATAAAAATCTAACTAAACTAAGGAAAATAAATCTGAAATAAGAATGTAGAAAAGTCGCCTAATAAAAAAAATTAATCATCAACCACAAAACGAGCTAAGATCAAATCTTTTAAGTTCGTGGAGCCCGATTGTTGGTCGATTGAAAAGGAGTGAAATTGTCTGGAGCCCACAGAGTCTGCGTTACCGGTTAGAGTCACTGCATTCCTAGAGAATTCGAGCCAATGTCAAGATCTGGAGGCTACATTGTGAGAGTTATGGATTCTCATTGTTCAGTCAAAGTTCGAAATAGTGAGGAGCAAGACGAGCCACTATCTAGTCGAAGTTCGAAGCAACCTTGGAATTGAGTGATCTACCCAGGTATTTTGTTTTAAAACCACTTGCAGTAGAATTTTAAAGAACATTTTTTCCTGGAAGAAATAATTATATGTAGAATTGTTTAAAAAGGAGTTTTGGAGTGTTAATCACCACTATTGGGTTTTGAGTTTCAAGTTTGAGTAAGGAGTTTGAAGTTTTTTTTTTCAAATTTGTTATTAAAAAAACACCCTAGAAACCAGAAGGAAGAAATTTGGGAAAACCCTAATTGAAAAGTTCAAACAAGAAAGCAGGAAATTTTCTTAGAAGGAAAAAAATTTTAAGGAATGCAACCACTAATAAAGAATTCCTTTTTAAAGATCCTGTGTAGGAAGAAAGGGCAATAATAGATCTATGGTTCGCTGGTTTTTCCTCAATTGGGATTTTCCAGGTAAATCATGGTGTACATGTTTCAAATTTTTGTTGCTTGTTTGTTATATTTATCTCTTGAACCCTAACAAGTGGTATCTGAGCTATGGTTAGCAAGGGACCTAGCTATCTATTTGAATTGTTCCCATCAATAAAGTGTCCCCAAGAATGGACTTCATTCCACAAACTAGTACCGTTTGTTGAAGCAAATAGCTCATTGCACAATGATCCAAAATGGATTCAGCATAGCCTCCAGATCAGAAGTCTTCAAATATTGGTGAAATGGAAAATGTTAAAGGACTCGTGAATACGAAGCCAATGGTGCAAACCGCGTGCAGATCTGAGTTCGAACAAGGAAATTAGAGTTAATCAAAGATTCAGGGCAAAGAGTCAAAGCCTACGTCAGTAGGACATGTGGCAACTCGGGAAAAAGTCGCAAATACCTAATGATGTCAGCGCAGAAGATGATGTCGCAATTGGGGATTGGTTTAGACCTCAAGTGATGACAAACAGCGGTCAAGAGCGGAGATCGACGCATATCACGTCGAAACATGCAGGCAAGTTATATGGGAAAACGGACGCGATAAAACTATGAAAAAGGAGCTGAACTCTTTGAGTTCCGACAGGAGGGCAATAAATGGTTTATCAAGTGCCCATCATGGCAAGAAACGATTTTAGACCGGGAGCACACGATTCCATTTAGCGCTCAACACGTAGCCTCCCGAAAAACCACTTTATCGCGTGCCTTCAGAGAAATAGCGAACGTGCAAGTTGGAGCGTGAAACCACAGGGCAGTCGTCAGATGGCAGAGGACAGATCAACGGTGCAGGTTGTCGGATCAGTTGAAGAGTAGGACGCGACAGCGGCCAAATGGTTTTTTCTCGAGATCAGTGACAGGGAAAGGCCGAACGGTCAGGGTCCACCCGCGCTCGCCGGTCCTTTCGTTTATAGCCTGTTTCTATTATAAACGTATATGTTCCACATTTATTGCATAATTTGTGATTGTACCTATTATATAAACATCATAACACATAAAAGTTGACAGGGAGTGTTCAGAGGAGGGTATTGTGAACCGTTCCAGGGGGTCTGGAGGTCAGGGTGACCAGTACAGTTGTGTGTATGCTCATTTTGACTCGAAGTTTTCAAGCAGAACATAGTGGTGAGTTCCATTTTTGTGTTGAGACTCTTTTTTTTAACTCACCCCTATAACAACCATTTGAAGACATAATAAAGAGGTTGGTACTAGAAGCTAGGCCCAGGGGACGTAGCCAGGAAGTCTGGTGAACTCCTTTATCAATTTTGCTTGTGTTGATGTCTTTGGTTGTGTTTTTATAATTATTTAAGTGTCTGTGTTATTCGCAATCTTATCGATCCATTGCACTAAGTAACATAGGCAACTTCACACATACTCTGTAATACCTTTCATCAATTTTAGATCAAGTGGTATCAAAGCTTAAGGTTTTTAAGGTTTGACAAATTTTTGTGAAGATTTGAATGCTAACTAGGTTAAGGCTTGAACGAGGTGAAGGAGAAATTTTTGAGGCGAATCCAGAGATTGGAAGGGTCTTTTCATGAAGAAGGTGGTAGATGAAGCTCCATTTGAGTCAGAATCCCAGTTCTCGGAGAGTTTCATGATGATATATACCATGGTAGAAGAGATGTATCATGAGTTTAAAAAGGGTAAAGGTGAAGGCACTTCATCACCTAGACCAGACAAAGGAGTAGAGGAACCTTTTCTTTTTGTCCCTCAAGACAAAGAAGATAAGGAAGATAAAGGAAAAGGAGGAATTCCTCCTCCACCATCTCCCCATCATCACCATCGGCGTTGTCATCATTGTCTTCTTCTCATAAAACTAGTTCTTCTAAGAAGAAGAAAAAGAAAGCATCTTTGATCAAATTAAATGTAAAATTTGATTTGCCAATTTATGATGGAAAACTTAATGCAGAAAAGCTTGATAATTGGATAAGAAAAATTGATGTATATTTTAGGGTGCAGAAAGTTGATGCAGAAAGGAAGAAGATTCAGTTGGCTAACCTTCGACTTGGAGGAACCGCACTAGTGTGGTGAGAAGGCAAGACACAAGCAGATCTTCAAAAACACGGTAAAATCATTTCAACTTGGAATGAATTTGTTTCTGCCATTAAAAACAATTTTATCCGTTGGCTATGCAGCAAGAAATGATGACTTGGCAAATATTACATCAATTGAAGGGTCAAATTGTACAGAGTTATACTCAAGAATTTCATAAAAGAGATTTAACATTAAGAATATCATTGGACTCACTAGAGACATTGTTAAAATATATAGGTGGTCTTCATAGTTATTTGAAGAATAATATACTTATGTTTAATCCCACTAGCTTAGATGATGTATCAGTTCAAGCAACTCATCTAGAGGCTAGAGGTAAAAATGTAACCCTAGATGTTGGGAATTCATCCAAATCTTTGAGAACAAGAATAAAGGAAAGAAGAAACTAAAATGGAAGGAGAGGAAAACAAACACTGTAAAGAAACATAAACCTTCATGCACTCATTGTAAGAAGGAAGGACATGATGAGGCACACTGTTGGTCTTTGCATCCAAAACTGGAGCCGAAGAAGTTCAAAGGTAAAGAGCGAAAGAATGTTGTTGTTATTCAAAAGGACTTGGGGTCAGACTCATGTGACGAAACAACAGTTATAGCCACAGGTATAAAAGGTAAAGATTCTGAAGCATCTACAAGTAATTCTTCACATTCTGTTGATAATGAAAGCAATGAAAGGAAAAGAAATGAGCTATTTCATATTAGAGTCATTTCCAAGCACATTAAAATTGATACTCTATTTGATAGTGGGTCACAAGTTAATTTGATTTCTAAATAAATTATAAAAAAGTTGGGTCTAGAAACAAAACCTCATAAAAAGCGATATCCATTAAGTTGGGTGTGTGATAAAACAAAGTTACGAGACAATTAAACTTCGGTTTGCTATTGGGTCAACATTTGTAGATGAGGTTGAATTAGATATAGTTTCATTGGACATATGTGGAATTGTTTTAGGGAGTCCATACTTGTATGATAGAAAGGTTATCTTCTATCGAGCTGAAAATAAGAATCAACTCACTAAAGATGGAATTCAATATATTGTAAGGGCTCATAAACACAAAGATAACTTCGCTCTCATAAATTCAAGGCAAATGAAAAGGATTGTAAATTCAAGTAAGCAAATTTTACTAATGATTGTAAAAGCAAAGGATCTTGATAAATCTGATGCATTTCAAGACTATAATCCTAAACAGAAAGCAAATCGAGTTAAAGTTGTTTCTGGGTATGATATTTTGTTTAAAGAGCCTAAGCGGCGTCCACCCAAGCGAGAGATAGCACATAATATTTATTTTCAACAAGATGTTCCACTACCTAACATTGGAATGTACAGGTTTTCAGCGTTAGAGAATGCAGAAATAAAGAAGCAGGTACAGGAGTTGCTCGATAAAGGGTTTATAAGACCAAGCACATCACCGTGCGAATCACCAATTGTGTCGGTGCGAAAGAAAAACGGTTCGTGGAGAATGTGCATTGAGTTTAGAGCACTAAATAAAATTACGATCAAGCATTGTTATCCTCTTCCTCGTATTGACAATTTATTAGATCAATTAAAAGATCTAGTTTACTTTTCTACATTAGACTTGTGAAGCAGCTACCATCAGATCAGAGTTGCAGAATAAGATGTATGGAAAACTGCTTTTAAGATGAAGCAAGCACTTTATGAGTGGTTGGTTATGCCTTTTGGCTTAACTAATGCTCTTGCTATGTTTATGTGAGTCATGAATAATGTATTTAGACGATTTATTGATGATTTTGTAATAGTCTATTTAGATGATATTCTTGTTTTTAATAAGACTTGGGATGAACATGTAAAGCAAGTTCTAGATATTTTAAAAAAAGAAAATCTCTATATGAAACTGTCAAAATGTGAATTTGGCAGGACATCTTTAAATTATTTGGGTTATATTGTAGGGGGTGGTGAATTGAAGATAGATCACTCTAAGGTTGAAGTCATTGTGAACTGGCCTAAACCCAAATTTGCTACAGAGATTAGAAGTTTCTTAGGGGCAATGCAAAATTAGAGAAAGTTTATTGCTAACTTTTCGTTGATTGCAGCTCCTTTACATGCTTTGACAAGTGTGAAACAGGGGTTTCAGTGGGGAGGAAAACAGCAAAAAGCCTTCGATACTTTGAAAGAAAGGATCAGTACAGCGTCAGTACTAGTACTACCAGATCTTCAGCATCCATTTGAGATCGAGACAGATGCAAATGACTATGCCATGGGGGCAGTGTTTATGTAGCGTAAGAAGCCTATATGCTTTCATTCTAAGACATCTACATCTGCAGTAGTTAACTATCCTACATATGATAAAGAATTGTATGCATTAGTACAGAGTGTTAAAAAATAGAAACATTATGTAATGGGTAAAGAAACAATCATTCACACAAATCATCAATCACTTTAATATCTACACTCACAAACTAAATTGCAACAATTCAAACATTACAGGTGGATGGGTTTTCTACAACAATTTCATCTTGTTATCATATATAAGAAGGGCATACATAATAAGGTTGCAGACATGTTATCAAGACCAATCATAAATGCATCCGCTATACTCGAGCATAATTCAGTAATCCATGAAAGTTACATTGAACAATATGCTCAAGATACACACTTTAAGAATGTATATGCAACTTTAAGTCAGGGCAAGCGGATAGAAGAATTGGATTACTACATTAAGGACAAACTCTTATATCATTTGGGAAAGTTATGCATTCCACAAACTGAAAGAGTTAACATAATTCGAGAAGCTCATACTTCTCTCATATCAAGTCATTTTGGTGTAAGTAAAACAGTTGCACAATTGCAGAGGTGTTGTTATTGGCCACGAATGCATGAAACGGTTTCTAGATATATCAAAGGATGTACTATGTGTGCTACAAGCAAACCAAGTAATAGAAAATTAGGTTTGTAAACTCCACTTCCAATTCCTTCTCGTCCTTGGGAAAGTGTTTCCATGGATTTTGTTGGGGGATTGCCAAAGTCTAGAAAATGTCATTGTTGAGCCTAAGAATTATCCTTAACATTCATCCACTTTCACTCCATTCAACATTCATTTTTTCTCCATTCACACATTTTCTCACTTCTATTCCACCACCATGTCATCACATTAGCTTCACTTTCATCATTAAATGGGTTACCATTGTGTTTTTCAAAACATTATTAATTCTTAGTATTTTTAAGAGAATTTGTGATTAAACTTTAGAAAATAATATCCATATACTTATACCTAACAATTAAAATGAGTTTGTTGACATGTATAGGTACAAAGGAAGCTTCTAAGGCAGCCTTATGTGGCACTCTATATTCAAATTCGAATTTGAGGAGATCATGGACCTTATGGAGAAGATCATGGACGATAGGGTTATGTGTTACCATTGGTTGAGAGATATGTGGATTTGAAGAGACAATAGTGGATCATCATTATAAGTTTGTTATCTCATCTTGTTGTATAAATAGGAGTATTCTCTCTTTTATTTGTAATCTTAATTTTCCTTAAAATTTAGAAACTTAGTCCTTCATTTGTAATTTTAAATTTTAGAATCATTGTAATGGAGATTTAGAATCTCTTTAAATGTAGAACTTGGAGCTTGTAATTGCAATTTGCAAATGATGATAAATAAAGTGGATTGGATTTTCTTCTACATTTGACTTCTTTCTAGGTATGCTTGTGGAGCTATGGAGGGCCCCCTTTGCCTCTCTTGCATACTTGTTTTGGTATAATAAGCTTTCATTTATGTTTTTAATTTCATTAGTTTAAAGATCTTGATGCTGGAAATATAAATGAGTAGTCTCTTGTAAGAGAGCTTTAATATTTCATGTAATCAATTTGAATTATGTTTAAATGCCTTCATTTCTTAGTTTATTGATTAATACGGTTAGAAATATTAATGAATAGTCTCCTGTAAGGGAGCTTCAAAATTTCTTACACTTGTCATAATGTCTTTTAATTTTTAGATTTCATTTTGTTAAATGACTAAATAGGCGTTGGAGATCCCAATGAAAGACCTCTTGTAAGGGAGCTTTGGGATTTCTTCATCTAACTTGGTTTAATTTTTCTCTAAGTCCATATATATTGGATGATCGTCGAAGTTTACTTACCTAGATTGATAGTAAATAAAACTCTAGTTTGCATCCACATTTTAGACCCAACAATCATGATTATTTATATGTAGTTGTGGATAGGTTCAGTAAGATGTGTATTTTGATACCTTGTAATAAACAGGCACAGCTGAATACACTGCAAATTTGTTCTTTCAAAATGTATGGGTTCATTTAGGGTTACCCACTTCTATTGTATCTGATCGAGATTCTCGACTTGTTGAGAAATTTTGGTCAAGTCTATAGGAGTTAATAGACACAAGGTTAAAGAAGAGCATAGCATTTCATCCACAAACAGATGGTCAAACAAAAGTGGTCAACATGACAGTGATACAGTTGCTTCGAAGATATTGCAGCAAGCATCCCAAACTTTGGGATGAGCATTGTGTTATGTGCAGCATGCTTACAACCGTGCCAAACATTCTTCTACTCGGAGATCTCCTATTGAGACTTGTTTTGGTTTTATACCAAAGTCTCCCTTGGCTTTTGTCTTTGGTAAAGACGTAGCAATGGATGGACACAGTGATGTGGACAAAGCAACCAAGTTCATTGAACAAATCCAGGAAATTCATCAGGCAGTACAGAAACAATGGCAAAAAAGTAAAGCCAAGTATAAGGCACGACATGACAATCATCGAGTTGAGCATAGTTTTCAAGTGGGTGATTAAGTCTGATTGTACATTAGCAAAGAAAGACTGCAAGGGTAAGGTAAAAAGTTGAAACCAATTAGATATGGTCCTTTCAAAATACTTGATAAAATTGGTGAACTGCTTTCCGCCTTGATCTACCAGCTTATATGCAAATCTATTCAGTGGCTAATGTTGAAAACTTGAGGTTGTATGAATCTTCAATGGTTGAAGAGCCCGAAGAGCAAGGTCAGTTACCTTGCATTGAGGTTCTGTTGCCTGAGTATCTCAATGAGTTACAGGGGGACACAGTTCTTGACAGGAGGATAAGAACTTCACGACGAGGGGATGTTGAGTACCTGCGAGTTGGACTCAAAGGTACAAATCCAAGTAAAGCACAATGGATAGAAATTGGAAAAGTGAAGGAACTTTATCCTCACTTACTCGATATCTAAAACCAATTTTTGGTGGACCAAAAGCTTCCAATGGGGAAGAGTGATCCAAAATGGATTCAACATAGCCTCCGGATCAAAAGTCTTCAAATACAGGTGAAATGGAAAAATGTTAAAGGGCTCGTGAATACGAAGCCAATGGTGAAAACCGCACGCAAATCTGAGTTCGAACAAGGAAATTAGAGCTAATCAAAGATTCAGGTCAAAGAGTCAAAGCCTACGTCAGTAGGACATGTGGCAACCCAGGAAAGAGTCGCAAGTACCTGATGATGTCAGCACAAAAGATGATGTGGCAATCGAAGATTGGTTCAGACCTCAAGTGATGAGGAACAGCGGTCAAGAGCAGAGATCCTCTGATCAAAGGAGATCAACACATATAGCGTCGAAACATGCAGGCAAGTTATTTGGGAAAACGAACACGATAAAAATATTAAAAAGGAACTAAAATCTTTGAGTTCCGACAGGAGGGCGGTAAATGGTTTATCGCATGCCCTCAAGGCAAGAAGTGGTTTTAGACCGAGAGCACGTGATTCCACTCAGCGCTCGACACGTAGCCTCCCAAAAACCACTTTATCGCGTGCCTTTGGAGAAATAGCGAACGTGCTAATTGGAGTGCGAAACCGCACGACATCCGTCGAATGGTAGAGGACAGATGAACGGTGCAAGTTGTCCAGATCAGTTGAAGAGCAAGACATGACAACCGTCAAATGGTTTGTTCTTGAGATCAGTGTCGAGGAAAGGCCAGACAGTCGGGGTCCCCCCGCGCCCGCCAGTGCTTTCATTTATAGTTTGTTTCTATTATAAACGTATTTGTTCCACGTTTATTGCATAATTTGTAACCGTACGTGTTATATAAACATCATAACATAGAAAAGTTGACAGAGAGTGTTCAGAGGAGGGTATTGTGAACCGTGGGGTCTGGAGGTCAGGGTGACCAATACAGTGGTGTGTATGCTCATTTCGACTCTAATTTTTCGAGCGAAACATAGTGGTGAGTTCCATTTTTGTGTTGAGACTCTATTTTTGAGCTCACACCTGTAACAAACATTTGAAGACATAATAAAGAGGTCATCACTAGAAGCTAGGACCAAGAAACGTAGCTAGCAAGTCTGGTGAACTCCTTTATCAATTTTGCTTGTGTTGATGTGTGTGATTGTGTTTTTATAATTGTTTAAGTGTGTGTTATTCGCAATCTTATCGATCCATTGCACTAAGTAACATAGGCAACTTCACACATAGTCTGTAATACCTTTTATCAATTTTAAATCACACAAACCAACAGTGTCAATTGAGCAATGGTTCGATAAGGAGCACGAAGAAAATGAACCCTGAAGGCTTTGCCAAGGCCTAAGCATAGCGAATATTTTTTGAAAGTTTAAATTAAATTTTGGGGTCGTGGTGGAGGTGCGCACGCTAGAGATGTCGATGATAGGGTTTTACATGATTGTCAGGGCGCATGCAGAAAATAAAAAATAGTTGAACACAAGGGTGAGGTGACAAAAAGAAAGCGGCAAAGTTCGTTCATGTACGTGTGCCTGGCAGAAGAATCAACATCCCTTGTCTAAGGTTCACTCATAATGGTAACTCTGAAACGATGGGGAGAGTAGGTCTTGCCACGATTTTGTCGAATTGAAGCATTTAACCTTACTACCTTAACTAGCCTTGATCAGAGCGCAAGACTAGAGACCATAGTTGTTGCCAAAAAAAACACAGAGAGTTCCAAATCGATAGTTTTAAATATTTTGTTGTTTGTTGTATGTTTCCTTTGTTATTGAGAGTCGTGTTCAATTCCCACAAAGTCAAGTAAGGGGGCATCAGTTCAGCGACTCAAAGTTTCAGCTTTAGAGATCCTACAGGTGGAGTGGGCACGCAAAACTATAGAGTGGTTCTATTCTCAAGAGACTATTACACTTAGTCGTAAGAAGGGAAGAAGTGGAAAGCATAATGAATATGGTTTCTTCACTATTAATGGATATCAAGGGCGTCTGATGAATATGCAGTGGTTGGAGGCTTGCGTAGCAGAAATTATGACGGGGACTCTGTGACAATGTCAATCAATGGTGTGTGGCCAAGCCTGGTTCTATGGACTGTAGGAGCACCATTTTTCTAGTGATGACGAGGATTAAAGGAATTGTCAATGGCTATGGTGCTCGGGGACAAGATGGACCGCTCATTTGGGGTCCTGCATTGGAGGGCGCGCTTGACAATTTTGCAGAGAAGAGGCGTTTGTGCCTTCTCCATCTGGATGAGCACAAACTAGAGAAGTGCCCAAGGGATACAAGACGGTGTAGGTTGCCAGTTCGATTGCATTTTGTTTGAAGGTTGTGGAGACAAAGGTTCCCGCATCAAACAATGTGTATATAGCATGGACTAATCGCTGCAAAGTGGTAACAGTCATGAAGTTGAAATGAAATAAGTATTTTTTAATCGTTGAAACTAGAGAAATCCAATGTTGTGAATGTGGCGGCATCCATTGATGGTTGAAGCATTGCCATCTCCATCAAATGGTCTCTATATTAAAAAAAGAATTGTGAATTGCATATACCTAGAAGCATTGTAACATACTAGGATGGCGTAATATATGATTGAATGTGTCTGCACGATTCTAGGTGATATCATTAATAAATTGAAGAGCCTTATGCTAGTGAAATCCAATAATCACAAGGGTTATGAAGAGGCTTGGTAAGAGAATCTAGTTATAAGAGCAAGCTTGAGATAGTGAGATGGCGATCTCACAAGGTGAAATACAATGGTTCAAGTTGTTGAAAAGTGTAACTAAGTTTGGTCTTCATAATGACATGTAATTGTGAATTTATTTTATTTTTTTTGCAAGCTTGGTAGGACTACATCCTCATCATGTCCAACTTCTCCCCCCAATCAGGAGATAGCACAAGATTTGAACCCAAGACTTCCAGTTTGGTGAGACTTCATTTCCACGGGCATTGCCAAACATGTAATTGTGATTTTTATGTAAGAGATGTAAAGAAGAAAAATAAAATTATTGTAACACTTGCTTCATGGGTTTCATGAGCAAGAGATTTTATTTTTAGTAGAGGCTCCCATTGAGAGCCCTTTGGTATATTTTCATCTAGTCATAAAATTCTAAAAGAGTCATTGTCATGAAATGAAGTCATGTTACACATTGTAAAGAGTCATACTAGTCTATGTAAAGTCATCCCCCAAGACCTTGTCACTAGTCCTCATCATGTCGGCCTACAACAAAGGGATGAATCTAGAAGATGAAGTCGGTTTTCCTCCAAGAGATCATGTCGGCATAAATGTCATCAACAAGCTGGTATATATACCCATACTCGGCCTCATTTGGAGACATCGAATTTTGTGAAGCAAGTCTAGAAAGAAGTGTGAAATAGACACTAGAAGAAGCCTCCATATCAACGCAGCAAAGAGGAAGGATAGCGAAGATCATCAAGCATTGTTTTTGGGTCAGTTTGTCCTCCCACATATGAAGGTAGTAGATCCGAAGGTATCTAGAGGAAGTGAAAGAGTTGTTGTCACTTTGAAGTGATCATTGTTTGGTTAAAGAACCTCGTTAGAAGAAGCCGAGTAGAGGTCGAAGAGGTCTCTCTTGAGGAGACTATAGAGGAAGCAAAGGTAATCTAGGGTTTTTGTGGTAGGGTTACAAGCCTACAAGAAGAGACCAAGAATCAAAGGAAGTCGAGATCAAGAAGAGAAGTTGAGAACAAGAAGGGACAAGAAGCTGAGAACGAGAAGAGGAAAAGTAACGTTGAACGAGAGGCTAGTGACTTGGTCTTGGGAGGACTCTAGAGTCAAGGGTCTTTGCCATGGTCTTGGTGTTCGTCAATTGAAGATCTATAAGAAAAATTTTGTTTGGGTTTTCCTCTCAAAGAATGAGAGGTTTTGGTCATGGCTAACAAGCCTACATAGTATGTCTCTTGTCTTCTATTGTTTATTTGGTAATTGTCTCGATGAAAATAACACAATAATACCCTTAAGAAAGAGAAGATCATAATCCAAGAAGTAAAAGTCTATCAAAAGAAATTATCTAGCAGAGAAATCTCCTAACCATTAATCCCCTAGATTTCTCAACACAAGTTGTGTGGAAGTAAGTTGTTAAGTGTGGCAAAATGAGAGAATAGTGACTTAAGGCTAGGCTACTGACGAAAGAAAAAAGAAAAAAAATTGTATTTTATTTTTATTCTTTACATGTAAATGGGCATACCACTGTAGACCTAATATGGCATGTGTACCCCACCCAGTAAATAATCACTGGTAAAGTTTGGATATAGGCCTAGGTGATATAGGGGAGCATGTAGAAGCATGTTGAGCTAGGACAACTTGTGAAATTCTTAAATACCTTGACATTGACTTGGTAGGGCCTAGAGGTGAGTGGTGGCAGCTGGCTCACTTGGTCAGTTTGGCTAGATTTGGCCAAGAAAAACCCAAAGTCAAGTTAAAGGGGGGATTGTTAGATAAACTTGACCTTGTGATGGATTTGAGGTTGTGTCAACAGTTATGGTTAATAGTGGTGGTTTTGGGGACCTGATATTAGTGACCCATGGTAATAAGCTCATGGAATTACATGTAGTTGAAGCCATTAAAAAGCTAGTGGATTCTCCTTTGTAGTCAGCGATGGTTGAGCGGTGAAAGCTCAGGGTGTTGACCGGCTTGGCTGTGTTTTAGCCAAGGACAGCAATAAATCTATTGTTGGCTGGTTTTTTTCTCAATTGACATTTTCCAGGCAAATTATGGTGTACATGGTTTGAATGTTTGTTGCTTGTTTGTTATATTTATTTCTCTTCAACCCTAACATGGTCCTATGTAATACACTGGGATTTTAAAAGAGAAAACAACTGTAGCTCATCCATGTGAAACTGAAAGTTATTACCTTGAAAGGTCGCAGAAAAGATATCCCACTAGAACATCTACAAAATATTAAGGCCGTCTTTGTTGAGGGCTATGAGAAAGTTTAATATTTAATCATCCTTTAATAGGAAAGAAGAAAACGCCTACCATTAACCTACCTAAAAATGAACCAAACTGAGGAGATTACAAAGAGACTAGATAAGCCAAGACTGCAATAATATATAATCACAAATAATTTTTCTAGTTTTTGCTTTCATTTTCCGATGTTAGTGATCTTCTGCCATTCAACTCTCGCTGTTTTTCAATGAATTTGATGTGGTTACTGAAAATTAGATAACTCCCATCACTCATTAACCGTGAGACGTGCACACACCTGCCATCTATAGTGATGACTCACAATTCATTAGGAAAAAATTGTAAGAAAAAGAGCATTTTCAGTACTCGGTAACACCTTATCACATCAGGTTCTCTTTGTAAACTTTAAGCTGCCATTCATCCCAGAAATAAAATTCATTAGCTAGAAGTAACATCTAGTGCAAAATTTCTAAAAAACAAATCGTGTTTCAACTTAGGATTTCACTTGAATGCCTAAATTATAATCCTTCCACGAGGATAAAACAAAATTCAAGAATTGTGGATAATACAAGTGTGTCACAGTTAGTCATAATGTGCTTGAACTCCAGCTTTATTTGTCGCTGAAGATGGTTGGAGCATCCACTTGACAATGGACGATTCAAAATATTTTACAGGGTCTATATCCAGAAAGTTCAAGCAAATTGTGGATAATGTTTCTAATCCGTCATATAACATAGAAACCTTCAAGGAGGAGATTTAATTCTACACTTGAAATTGTTTCCTCAGAAATCTGAGACCATAAAGGAACAAATTTGAATTTTAAATTCTAAAAAATTCCTTAAATGGGACATAAAGCTACAAATGAATCAAGGGATGAACAAAAGGAGAGCCTTCTTGCTCCTCAATCAATGGGATGGTACAAAAATCATGGGTGTGTATGGACAATGGTATCGGAAATGTAACAGAGCTTGTTACCTTCTATGTTAAGAAATAGAGGAATGTGCAGAATGTGAAATACAAGTCTTCACGTCGGACTAGTTACATTTATTGGCAAGGGAATTTGTTCCTCAGGTGGTGGTTTTACATACTTGCCAAGGGACTTCTGTCTATATCTATGTCGCATACGCACTAATTTATCCTTGCTCTTTCTCTTCTTTTCAATTCTTAACCGATTTCGGCGATGCCTTTCCCTCTCATATACACCTTGCCAATACACTTCTCCGGTTGAAGGCCACAACCACCTCTTTGTCGGGTGCTCAGTATCTACTTCTTCTGCCATGTCTTCATCCATGCTTTTCAAAAGAGTAAAATCAAACCATTTCACCCACATGTTGCCTCTCCGACTTTTCAGCTTGTGATGCTCTTGCATGTGTCCTGTTTCTGGATTGACATATATCATTCTTCTTGCACTATGATATGCCCAAACATTTACAAGCAACTCCAGAAGCCGGCAATAACAATGAGGATCCTGGTAAGAAAAAAGAACTCACTAGATTTAACTTTACTCAGAAATAGGCGTGGAACTATGACCGCCTGGTTAGCACAATGGAACTAAACCTGTAGTCTGAAGAACAAGAATACATTTATGGCTACTATATAAGAGCATCTAACAAGTGGTTCATTTTATTCAGATTTCCATGGGCGCAATCATCAGACAAGAAATATGTAAAAACATAATTGCCATAAAAGCAAGAGTTGACAAAAAAAAAATGGAATGTACCTTCGAAATGCTCAAACAACACTCGCCATTGTTGTGGTGCTCATTGTAATGCTGTGTGTCCATGGCGTCAATAAACATTCTGGAAATGCAATCCAAACATTACTAAACCATTCAATCTTATTTGAGACAATAATTCATCAGGAAGTATTAAAGTTATAGCTTACCTAGCAAACATTACAAACTCCAAAAATGATCTTGTAGGCATTGCCCAACTATGTAGGACAGACCAGGAGTCCCCATCAATGGGCATGGGTGGAACTGCCATCCAACTTTCGGGTAGACTATACATCCTTTTGAATGCGTCTAAGAAAACAACCCTTCAAAGATTTAACAGATTCAAGTAAATTCACAAGGCACATATTTCTCGGCCACATTAAGACATGGGCGTTTCTCTGGTTGTAGTTAACGCTGATCTTATCAAGACAGAACATTAGATAAGTTTTCCCCAACCATCATACTGTCATTTCCAACTTTAGAAAACCAAAACCCAGATTCCAAAATTTAAAAAGAATTGAAGGAGATGAATCCTAAATCTGCTTTGCCTCTATATACATTAGCATTACCATACCTGCAGTTTCCAGCATTTATGGCATCACAATATGACCAGAAACCTTTTTGTCTTGAGAAAGTTTCTGTTCCTGTGCCAGCTCGAGTATCATTGTCCAATCTTGCCCAGAAGTAGATGGCGTCCCCATGCTTGCCTGTTCCAACTGTATCTGTCAATGCCTTTTCACCAGCCTCAGAAAGCGACACCTAGCGCAAAATATATAGGTACAACATTGTTAATTACCAAATAATTTGTTGCATGAAGCAGGCCACATATCCTTCTATTCCTTTTCTAAACCACGGACACTTGACTGATTAAATTCTACCTCTTCAAAGCAGCTAAAATGTAGATGCAAGATAAAACGGAGAACGCTCCATGGTTTTGGGAAACAACAAAAGCGACATACGGAGAAAATTGAGTGGTAGTGACCACATGTAGAATGACATTAAAACAAATTCATAAAATTCTAAAGATGAAAGTGGCACAAGAGGTGGGTAATAGAAAGAGTTTTAAGCTATATACAAAATACCTCGCTAAGGCACATCATACCTTTCTCCCAGCTGCCCTCCATGACTGAAAACCAATCCAAGAATTCTTGTGTATGCGATCAACTCTATTAGCAATAGCAAAAAAAGCACCATATTCACACAGGGAATCTCGATAATATACATCATTAAGAAGAGGAAGTCGAGCTGATGCATCAATATCATCAGCCCCTGGCCTTCTGCCTTTCGTGCTCTGTAACCAAATAAATTGCAGTTAGTTGAGATCAGTGTGTGAATAAATCCAATGATAAAATATTGATCTAGTAACCACCTTAATGCACAGCTATATAACTAGTTTTTAATTTTTGACAAGCTCTACTCCAAAGTAGACCAGACAACGAGGCTCATTTAAAAGACTTGCACAACTAAGCCCTTCAGTTAGAAAGAAGGCTAATGAAATAAGCCCACAGTGACCATGTCCACCTTGCTAGTACCGCAGGTTGATGGAAAATAAATTAGTGGCAGCCATATGATACTTGATCTAAACAGGTTTTAACAATGAAGTAGAGACAAATCCTATGTAAGAGGAGATAATGAAAAATCATCCTGTCACAAAAAAAGTTTGTCGGATAATGAGCGGGGAGCATGAAAAGAACTAAATCCTAATCTGTATCAGAATCAAAGGATGCCACAACCCTGTAAATCACCATGTAATGAACCGATCTGGTTCAAACTTCATACATGAATATCCAAAATAAATGATTCAACAATAACAAATCAATATACGATAAATAAAATGTATTTAATAATATAAGATTGATTGATTATGATAGCATCTAACTTATACAAGTATACTCTAAATAGTAGCATACTTAAATAAACATGTGAGCTTTTGTTATTTAAAAGTGTAACCATAAATGCAGATAGGCATCAATCCATGATAAGCATCCAAATTCTTTCACATTGTCAAGATTTAAACAAACAAACAAAAAACTAAATATAATTTTCATTTTTATAATTATATTGTTATTTATTGTTAATTATAAAAATAATTAATATATAAGTCAAGCATATATACATTTTCAAAACATGTAACAAGATTCTCATGGAAATTCACCCCACTTAACCATGGAAATTATTATCTATAAATGAGCTTTGTTACAATACAATACCATACCATGGGCCAATACCATAACTTATCAATTCCACATGCTCAAAATAACCATAACTCATTGAATGGTAAGGTTGTGATAAAGAGTCTAGTAATCTCTTGAAGCCTACTCAACCTATAGCTCTAAATTTCCCTCTTTCTAGTTGTTCAAAAGCAACATGTTTAGGACCATGGCATGTAGCATACAAACTGATAAACGTGTGGCCAACCATACTATTCCTGTAATTGTTTGGATTGGAGTCGTCCATTATATAATAGGATAAATAATATGTTGCAATTAGGATGAAGGAAAACTTGAGCAAACTACTTCATTGAAGATATCAAGCAAAATAATCTATAATAATCTATGATAATCTATATCATATTTGAACAACTCAACTTGGAGCCCTTCACCATCTACAGTTTTTTTCAATGCCCAAAATCCTGAATAGTTTCCCCATATCTCCAGGGGTAAAGAAGTGCTAGGAGGGCGGAGAAGGGGAGACAAACATAGGGGACTAGTCCAAACATCGATTCTTTGTGTTGGAGAATGTAAATAGGTTTGGTCTTCAAAATTGTATTTGAGTCATAATGAAATGTATTTATCAACAGAAATAATAATAAAAAATAAAAATAAAAATAAAAATAAAAAATAAAAAATAAAAATAAAAATAAAAAAAATAAATATTTATTATTATATTATGACTTATTAAAGTATGGGCTTCATGCTTAGGTCATTATGTTTCAGGTCAAAGTCCCCATTGAGGAGTTCTATGATTTATACAGAATCATTAAAGTCATTGTCCATTTAAAGAGGCCCTTCTTGGGCTTTTGAATCATGTAAAAAGATTTATTATTGAGTCAAATAAGTCATTTGTCACCTCCACACCAAGTCGGCCTCAAACTGGGTAATTCGACCTCACCATAAGCCTATATATTGGAGAAGTTCGAATTCATTTGGAGCACACACACTCACTCACTCAAGTTCGATACCCCAGAGGAAAAGAGTTAGAAAAGTTCAAAGTTGAAAAAGGAGGCTAAAAGGAGTGTGAAGTTGGAGAAGAAGGAAGAAAGGGTCAAGATCGAAATTCTTGGCTATCTATCTCTCTCTCGTGTGGATTCCTCTAGGAGATCGAAGTCTCTCTTGTCAAGTCGAAGTTGTTGTCGTTGTTGTTGCCAGTTGTTGGGTTGAAATTGTTGTTGCAAGTTGTTGTTGCTAGGTCAAAGTTGTTGCTGAAGGGTTATCATGTGCAAGAAGGAAGGGTTGACTTGGTGTGGAGGAAGTCTGTGTCTAGGTCAAGAGTCTTGGATTATCACTGGAAGTTATTAAGGAAAAGTTGTTGACTAGGTTTTGCCCTCGTTGTCTGCCTATATTTAGTGTCTATGATCTTTATGCTATTGTTGAACTAAAAGATAAAAAGAAGAACATAAAGATAAGAAAGTCACAAGTAATTATTTATATAAAGAAAATCTTTCTGATTTTCTAATATGGTTTCAGAGCTAAGGTGAAGAAGGGAAAAAAAGGCAACTCAAAGATCTATTGAAGAGTAAGGATTTCTAAGAAACTTTGAATAAGGGTCTTCAAAAGGAACACATAAGAAATCAAATCTATCATCTTCAAGGACAATGTCTAACTCAATGACGAGTGAAAATAAACTAGAAGGAGCATCTAACTACAGGACCTGGAAGAAGAGGATAGACCTCATCCTTAAGAAGAATAGAGTTTTGGATATAGTCAAGGGAAAGGTAAAGAAGCCAACCAATGAGTCAAGTGATGTAGAAAAGGCAAAATTCAAGGAAACAGAAATATTGGCTATGACACAAATGGTGGATGGAATAAAAGATAACCTCATCCCCTATATATCTAACATAGACTATGCTCAAGAGACGTATGAGGCTTTATCAAAATTATTCACTATCAAGAATCTTGGTCAAATAACAAAGATCTATAAAGATGACAAAGGAAGACACTATGGCATCTTTCTTTGTGAGAATAGCCAGATTAAGAGATGAACTTCAATTGATTGATGAGATAGTACCATAAAAAGAACCCTTAATTACTGCACTTCTAGGCTTACCAACATCATAGAGTGTCTTCTCATCGGGTCTCAACATCTGGAAGGAGACTCCTATATTTGAACAACTATGGAATGCTTGCAGTCATCAAGAAGTCATGATTTCTTTAGTAAGCAACAAAGAGAATGAAGAAGAAAAAGTTTCAAATGCCTACTCCACTCATCACAAGAACAAAGGATCATTCAAGAAGACTAAAGGGCTAAGAAGGAAGATTCACATATCCAAAATCAAATTCTACAATTGTCACAAGATGGGTCACTACAAAAGTGATTGTCCTGAAAATCCAAGAAATAGAAAGAGAAATGGAGATCATGCAAATGTTGCCTAAGAAGGATCTCCAAAGAAGCACACGACCGAAGAATCGGAAATAAAAGACTTATACTACTAAGCTCTTCTACTTTGAATTTCTAATTTGTTTTGTACTTTTATTTCTAAAACTTATAGGTTTAACATTCTTTGAAAAAACATTGTTTTGTTAAAGTTTTTAGGTATCCCTCAAGATTGGATTAAGAGGGGGCCCTCATTGTTTTCCAAAGATAAGTATCTTACTCCATGTATTATCTTTTATATTTGGTTTTCCTTTTCTTATCTAGATGTCTTTACACTAGATGCTAATCATATTTCTTTTATATATTTTCCTTGTTTAGAAAAGCTTCTTGTTATCATCAAGGGCTATGGAGAAGACCTCACAAGACAAAGCATGATAGAAGTTCTATTGGAATTGATGCCCCGTAAGGTTTGTAACTTTGTCTAGAAAACAACTCAAAGGTATGTCTTGGACTATAAGTTTCGTTTCTCTTCATAATATAGGTATACCGTATGTTCATTTATTCTAATTTGCTTTACATTACTAACAAGTGTTATGTCTAGCACTATTGAATCATAGAGATTCTTGTTTGGGAGATTAAGCATTAGATTGAATATACCTTCATTAATCATTATGTTTGTGGAACCCTAATAGGTTCCCTATAAAACCATAACCTAAGGGTATGCCAATGTTGATGTGATAAACCCTAGTCTACTTAGGGTTACTGATGAAATCTAGAAAATACTATTCTTTTGATGTTTGGGGTTTTGATGATAATGTCATGTTTGGTGTCTTAGTATTGTTATGGAAACGCTAGTCCTTTAGGGTTGGTTGATAATGTGACCTTGAGGTTTTGGTAAATTAGGGTTTGTAAGTAAAATCCCTATGTATCGAGAGTTAGCTCCTAAAAATGAATCCCTACGTAAATGTTTGTCTATATGATCAAAACCCTAGTCCGATCAAGAGTGTTATATGTCTGACTTTAAATGTATTGATATTTGTGTCTTGTGTTTGTCCTATATATGTTATGATATGCTTGTGTATGGTTATCCTAGATATGCATTTGTGCTAACCTATTTGTTGATAAGTTCTAGGGTTTGTAACTGAGCCATAATAGAAGTTTGATGTTCTAGGATATGATAAGATCTAAGCTTTACAAAAGGATTGGTCAAGTTGATTGTGTTGTGATTTGTTTTCATCTAAGGCTTAGTATCTCATCTATGGAATTTAGGGTTTGCATTAAATTCTAGTAGAAGTCTAACATATGAATTCTAAAGTTGTTAGATGCATTGTACGTGTATTTGTTTGAATTGCTTTTAGGGTTTGCAATATAAATTATAGTAGAGTATGTCATATCTCTGGAAGAAATATTGAAACCCTAGATATAATGAAGTTTGTTTCTTGATGGTGAAGTTTAGGGTTTAGGGCAAAACTCTAGCAAGTAGTTGAAGTATAAAAGTATTTATCTCTTATTTATGAACCTAGCTAAGTTTAGGTATTTGTTGTCAAAAGTCTAATGCTCCCATTATCGTATGATTCTGATTTAGTTAAGTTCATGCTCTATATATGTATTTGGTTGTACTTGCTATCTAAGTTGTGCAGGTACATAATCTTCAAGATGGTGAAGATGTTCGTAAGTAAAGTTCATTTGATAAAGCATGATAAAAAAAGTTGTATAAATAATGATGATCAAGAAGGATGGAAGCCATGAAAGATTCTCCGATCTCATATAAAAGAAGTTGATCTCCCTAAGTTAAGAGGGACCCTGGATTAAGAAAAGAATATATCTCTCGAGTTGAGAAGGAGGGCATACTATAGTCATGATGGATACCTTGAAGAAGAAAATTGGAGAATGCATATTGAGGTGTTGCTGAAAGAAGGAAAATTGGATTTGGTTGCTACATGTGAAGTAGGAAAGGAAGCTAAATGATTGAGGAAATATTTATCAAGATTTGTTTGGGAAGCCTCGAAGTCCTACTATGATGAATTGTAAGGCATCATCAAGATGTCAGAAGACCCCGAAGGTTTGTGTTTGCTCATGAGTATTTGAAAGGTTGTTACTGATTAAGGGGTTGTCACTGTTCAGGTAAATCTCTCAAGGTTCTTGAAAAAGCATGCTTAAGGTTAGAGAGATTTGATGTGTTGAGGCATTGAGTGTGTATAATGCCTGGGAGGACATCTGGTCGACATATGTATTGATGTCTAGATCCCGAAGAGGGAGGGTGGCGTTGGTCATGGAGCTCTGACCTTGGATACGCACCTAGATCCCTGGGTTGATGGTTAGCAAGTAAGCCTGATGATACCTAGACTGGCTGAAAGCTTTAGTACATCTTACTCCCACCCAGAGAGATTGCCTTAGTTAGGAATCTAGTCTGTGGCACCGTAAGTGCCTAAACTCTTCATGGTTCATGTGTTTTGAGATATTCAATGTACTTTTGTATGTAAGTATGAATACCTCCCTAGTTAAGAGGGAGTGTTGTAGAATGTAACTAGGTTCGGTCTTCAAATTGTATTTGAGTCATAATGAAATGTATTTATCAAAAGAAAGAAAAAGAAATTTTTATTATTACTATTATGACTTATTAAAGCATGGGTTTCATGCTTGGGTCATCAAGTTTTAGGTCAAAGTCCCCCATTGAGGACTTCTAGGATTTACACTGAGTCATTAGTCATTGTCCATTTAAAGAGACCCTTCTTGGGCTTTTGAATCATGTAAAAAGATTTATTATCGAGTCAAATAAGTCATTTGTCACCTCCACACCAAGTCGACCTCAAACTGGGTAATTCGACCTCACCAAAAGCCCTATATATTGGAGCAGTTCGAATTCATTTGGAGCACACACACTCACTCACTCAAGTTCGATACCCCAGAAGAAAAAAATTGGAAAAGGAGGCTAAAAGGAGTGCGAAGTTGGAGAAGAAGGAAGAAAGGGTCAAGATCAAAAATTTGGGATATCTATCTCTCTCGTGTGGATTCCTCTAGGAGATCGAAGTCTCTCTTGTCAAATCAAAGTTGTTGTTGCTGCTGCTGCCAGTTGTTGGGTCAAAATTGCTGCTGCAAGTTGTTGTTGCTAGGTCAAAGTTGCTGCTGAAGGGTTATCATCTGCAAGAAGGAAGAAAAGGCTGACTTGGTGTGGGGGAAGTCTGTGTCTAGGTCAAAAGTCTTGGATTATCTCTGGAAGTTATTAAGGAAGAGTTGTTGACTGGGTTTTCCCCTAAATAGGCGTTTTTCCCATGCTGTCTGCCTATATCTGGTGTTTGTGATCTTTGTGTTATTGTTTTGGTAATTGCTTGATGAACTAAAAGATAAAAAGAACATAAAGATAAGAAAATCAAAAGTAATTATCTATATAAAGAAAATCTTTCTGACTTTCTGATTTTCTAACACTCTGGAGATAACATATCCAAGAAACCATTAGATTTATCTACCCTGGTCCAAGCTGAATTGCTTTCTGGGTTTATTGGCCAAGTTATTCTGACAAGGAGTTGTGAAGTTGCCAAAGTGTCATTTCTGCAGGAAAGATATGAAAACTCTGTTTTCTTTTCCACCTCTTTTTTTATTGGGAGAACTGGAAAAGTTTGTCTATGCTATATGGTCTTCCCAGCATCCTGGGATAACATTGATGGACCTCACAAATTTCACATTCTTATTTATTCTGAAGATGGACCACATTAGATTGACCCAAGACGTTGATACAATAAACTTGGAGGCAGTTTTATCCAGAATACTCTGCACATATTGATGGATTTGACATCCAGATAGAAGACCAGACAAATTGTTTCCCTCTCATTTGAAATCAAAAAAAACTGCTTGGCATCTGAACTTTTCTTCCAGGAACATTGTTGCACAGAATAACTCTCAAGGTTTGATAACTAACTCACTAGTAGTCTTGAAGAAAGCATAAAAGAGGAACTTTTGCAAAAGATAAGGTAGATTGGAGTTTCTCCCTAGTAGGTCTCTTCCTCGTGGTTTCCAGAAATAAGCCGGAGGCCCGGAGGTGTATCTTGAAAATCCAAAGTCTTTGGTCTCTTCCTCGTGGTTTCCCTGAACACAGCAGAGACATATCCCAAACATACAAAGGTAACTGTTTAATGAGAAAGAATAGTAGCCTCCATAGATGTAAGTTGCAGTCTAGTGTGTTTTGGCTATGCTTCTGAACCTCATACTGACTTGTGAGAGCATAGATGTTTTCTTAACTTGCTGTAGTCAGCTGTTGAGAAAGGGGTGACCCACTGCTCATTTCGTTCATAAATACGTAATCCAAGTTTATTCGTGTTACCATCCTCCAATCCCACAATACGTGCCAGAAAGCACGCAAAGAAAAATCAACCATTTCGTATCCAAATCTCGGATTCCTTTCCCAGGATTTAGGGCATTGCTATGGTTTTCCTGCTTAACCACACACCCATACGTATTACTTCTACAGATATGCGACATAGATATCAACGTGTCCATTCAAGATATATCCCAAATATTATAATCACCCATCAGCGTGAACTCGAATGCTGACCTACCAAGATTTCATTACAATGATGCAAATGATATGATTAGACTTAAACTCAAGTTGCAACTGGAACATTTTTTTCTCGAGTGGAATCCAATACTTAGACTTAACATCATTATCATATTATAATTTTGTTTAATTGTGCATTAATATCATCGTAAATGTATTAAGTACAACAAATGTGTTCATCCCTTGAATGAAAAATGTATTTTGAAACAACAAGGTTCCCATCTTTCAGTTTATCCGGATTCTTTTCAACCTGTGTTCTGCTCTAAAATTTGATCTCAAGGGACCAATATAAAACTTTTCAGTTGTCAAGAAGATAAAAACTATGTACTCACTGCAAAAATCAAGAAATAGAATACCAACTTCCCACTAAAAGAAACACGTAAATTGAAGTTGCAAACTTACCAAGCCTATTCCACGGTAGAGTGAACGATTATGCAGAAAAGGCCATGTGCCTGATCCATAATAAGGTTCATAGATGCATAGTGGTTGAAAAGTTCTTTCCAACTCACCATCGTCTCTTTCATGGAGCTCACCTTTTGTTCTTTCAGCCCTCTTAACACTGCGATAAACTTCTTCCCATGTTCTCTTAAGCCACTCCCTTCTATCTTCCAACTGCAAAATATTCATGTGAAATGTAAGTATCCTACATAACAGGGGCCATTGGAAAGTTTGACACGATACATTATGGAATAAATGGGTACTTTGTACAGCGATATACACCTTAAACACACCTCTTCTTGCTCCCTTCTCTCTGTGTCTTCAGCCATTTGAATAGCCTTTTCTTGCTTCCAGTCTATGAAGTAGAAAGAATCTTCCTTTATGCTGCTATTGTTTAACATAGAATCCTCTGTACGAGGACCCTTTCTCCAGAACTCCTCAACCTGAAAAACTACGCTAGATTTTTTTAATGGTTGTTTATTGTATTCAGCATCTGAGATTGATGGTATTGGTTTTCCCATCAACTGCCATTGCCACGGCCCTTTTATTGCCCATGGGATCTCTGAAACATGTCGAGGAATCCCCACTTCAGATGGAAAGTAAAGAACATTCTCAAGTATTGTAGAGTACCCTTCTATAACATCAGAAACCATTAAATCCCTTGCATGCAATCTACCAGCCGATGCGATCTTGCGAGCTAAAACTGATAACCTGCCATTTGTTATTGCCAAGGACATTGCTTCTGTTATCATCTGAATATTTCCAACTGGAAATAGAAGCCCATGTATTCCATCTTCAATCTGCACATAATCAACAATCAACAGCAACCCATATTTTCAACGAACTAGAATTCAAATTGTATAACAAATTGCCAGTATTGTATTAAATAAATAAAGCCATTAGTATGTTTAATTACATTTGCAAACGTAGATTCCTTATATTTAAACATACATATTTTTGAATTATGGGGAGTTTGGGAACAATTATTGGCTTTTCAAAGGACATTGCTCGTATCAGAATAGCTGGAAAAGCTTGTTCTTCATGAAAGGATCCATAAACCACCAAATCTGCAGTACTCAATAAGATGTTTACATCATCATCTTGAGAAGCATGTTGGACAATTCCAGTTCGAAATCCCAGTTGAAGTGCAACTGTCTACAATTACAAAACATGAATAGAACATCGTCATCTCAAAAAGTCAAAACTAATTTTGCAAAGATTAAGCATGCAAAAAATTGCTAGTAAATACTGCGGTGTCCTTTTCAAACTGCAGACATTATTTTCATTGACTAAGACAGTTAATTCATCTCAATTCTGAACATTTCCTTGAAAGAACTATTCCCAAGATAAGATATTCACCATAAACATGATTTCTCAAACTGATATTTAGAATATACCGAAGTCACATGTCTCAACTTCCATACTCCAATTTTACTATAGATTTTTGTTATCAGTTGTCATTTATTTGTATGGAAGCACCAACTAGAACAACATGCTCACAAATTGTATCCTTGGATAGAAAAACATCAATAAAGATTGAAATAATGCAACTTTCTTGAAGATTAAAATGTATTACAAGTCGCCAAATTCAATATTTGCTACAATGCACATGGTGGTGGACCAGAAATTAAAATTTCAACCTCTAGCATGATGGTGATTGATAACTTCCCAAGTTCCTACTCTTATTCTCTTGTTCTAGACAGGTCTCCAAATCCTAAAGCACAATCATTGCAACTTTTGAAGTAACATTCCTGACACATTCCCAGGTTCATCAACTAAAGGCTTACTTTTTCCTGCCTAACCACTATAGAGTGCTTAGTAATATGTATACTAGCAACATCTCAGAGATTAATAATTAGGCAAAATACTCCAACTTCTTCTGATAACTTAGGAACAAAGCCTAACACAACCTAAGGAGATATCCATTATACAATTGCATTCCAGAACTTACAATCATTGTCCACATCTCATATAAAGAAGATATGTCAACAAAAATGATGTTAGTGAATAACTTTAGTAATTGCATTTAAAATGGCAATTACAATCGGCAATGATACTAAAGAAAAGCATTTAAACCTCAAATTAAACATTCTTTTTTCAACTGTAACTGAAAGAAATAGTTTCAAGTGATTAGGATCTTGATTCTTGACCTTGTAACTAGCAACTGTTGTAATAGCATTTTGTATATTATAAGATGCAGACAGCTTCCAAAAAGACATTCATTCACTTATATGTATTTTTCCTCCCAATTCATTGCAATGGCATCAAGCTAATGATGAACAGTTAAACAGAAGGATTCATTTGTAAGTTTTATTATTATTTTGTTATTAGTCTGTTGTAATGACTCAACAAAATCTACGAAAACAGAAGCAACTACTATGGAAACTGATAAGTTACAACACATCAGTTGAAATCTCACCTGCAACGCCACCCCATAGGTGCTGTTGAAGTTGTTACTCACAATGACAAGCCTTAAAGAAGTACCGATAGAATCATTCATTTTAAACTTTGCCATTAAATGCAGGGTAGCTTGCATTACCAGTGCATGCTCCCTCCATATACCTGTGTAAGAAAATTGACTTCCGACAACTACAATTACAAAATCATCAGGTTTGAAGCTTAATTTGGATAGCAAGTCCTCTTTCCTGTTCAAAGCCATAAAATGTTCCACCTCCCATGTTTCCTTTGGGGAGCCAGGGATAACAAAGAAGTTGCCAGAATCAAATACAGAATACATCATCTGCCAGTCCAACATGTATTTGAATTAGGTAAAACATTGCATTTTAATTGCTCCAAATAAAACCGTAATAAACTCCTACCAAGGTGAAACGTCATCTACATCTCTATATTTATGTTTACAGTTTTGTAAAGAACTTCTACAAACGTTGAATGTTAAAAATTACCGCCATAGCATAGTCTGAAAAAACAACCACATTAGCTCTGTCAAATGCAGACTTCCAGTCACTGATAATGGTTCTATGTGTGTCTGAAGCATAAATCCTTAGACGCTTTCCTAATGTATCCTCATGAATGATCCATATGACAGGTACCATTCTAAAAGGTTCCTGCATGAGGCTGCAAAAAAGAAAAAATCAGTAGCCCTTTCTATATACAGGAATGCATATCGGCCTTGCACAAATTACTCGTACTTTTCAACATCATCAGGACGTTTGTAACAAGTCAAAATAGAAATCCTAATTACAATTAACAATCAAGATAGCCAATGCAAACAGCAAGATTTCCTCATTTAACATCCACGATGGAACTGCGAATCCAAAAAACTGTTAAATGCACATATCTTAGGAAAGACGTCTCTGGTCAAGTATTATGATAGTATCCTTAATTTGTTATTCAATGGCCATAATTATGACCTACAAGAACAGATAGATGCACCCTCCATCCATAATGATATCGGGACTGTTACGCACCCAAGTGTGTAACCTCTAGGAGAAATTCTTTCTCCCATTTGTTTAGCTTGTCAGCCAGCAGCTCTATGGTAATCCACAGTAGCTAGCTCAAAGGCCTTTCATCCATGCTCCAGTCAGTGCTTTATTTCATCTAGCTTACTCATCAGATAAAAGTGTGTCATCTATTATAAGGTACGTTAACCATTTTTTTATTCAAGTGCTTTCAGTTAATGTTTAAGGGCATTCTAGTATGGATCACAGGTTAAATTCGATGATAGACTGCCTTTGATTGTATTTTTGTTCCTGATTATCCCTTGTCCCTAGCCCAGTGTGGCCCTCCTTTAGGCCTTTCTTTTATAAGGTACATTAACCATTTTTTTATTCAAGTGCTTTCAGTTAATGTTTAAGGGCATTCTAGTATGGATCACAGGTTAAATTTGATGATAGACTGCCCTTGGTTGTATTTTTGTTCCTGCTTATCCCTTGTCCCTAGTCCAGTGTGACCCTCCTTTAGGCCTTTCTTTCCACTTTCCAGGAGGGGCACATGTAGGAGGCACTAATTGATGTTGCATGTCCATGATAGCCCATTCTTAATGCATTCCACCTCTCCCATGTATCAGTGTCCCATCTTCCAGACGATTGCTATCTATCACTAGTATTGGTTCCTGTTGGAAAATTGATTCGGGCAGCATTAATTTTACTTTTCCTTACACGACATTTACTTGTGATATTATGTTCTTCTTGTTCTTGATTATGTTTAGGTTCTTGTCATCAACTAAATGCCAAAACAGTGAAGATCATTGTCATACAAGAGAGAAGACAAGATATAGGCTCCAAGCCGCGGCAAAACCCCTCCAAGGGGAAAACCCAAAAAGGACTCCTCTTCCTATAGAATTACTTCAAAGGAGACTTCCAAGACCAAACCCTAGACCAAGCCTACCACCAAGAGACCAACTCAACTAACCAATTTGCAAGACAAACACTCCAAGGGCAGCGAAACAATATCTTTCCAAGATGAGAGCTCTTCAAGCCTTTTAAGGTTACCAAAGTAGCCAATACTTCTTGCACTTTTGAACCTGAGGTAACCCTAGAAATCCTAGGGTACTCACACGTGTAACCGGTAGAATATAGATTTCAGAGTTCTAAACTTTCTAAGGGCTTCTTCCTTGCTTCGTTGTCCTTCTTCTTGCTTTTCAAGGCCTTTGCACCCCTTCTCCAACTTCAGACTAAATCCAAGATTTGTGTCATTGAATATTTTCCAAATAGGTCGAAGTGCCTTCTTTTTATAGCCTTCCAAGAGGCTCGAACAGCCCTCTATAGGCCGACTTCTTCTTGGCTGGCTGACTTGGTCTTTTGGAGCATTCTAGACATTTCTATTTATAAAAATTATTTTCCTTCTTTTGAAACAAATGCCCAAAAGGGTCTTTTACAATATAACAAGGTCTCTTGACTCATGACAAACCCTAAGAGCATTCAATTGATGTTTGACCTAGTGACAAATAACTTTAGCATGAAACCCATGCTTTACAAATAATTTTTCTTTTGTTCTTTACATTGTTTTCTTTCTTCTTTTGATGGATACATAACAATTACAGCATGACAAGAGCCAACTGACAATTATGAAAACCGAAACTAGTTACATTCTTCAACACTCCCTCTTAACTAGGAAGGTATTCATAATAGTCCAATAGATACAAGGATAGTACTCCCTTTGAAAAGTTCTCATAAGAAGGGTTGGATTGATAAGCCAACTATAAGCATCAACATTATGATCAACCAGCATTGTCTTTGAGGCCTAACTAGACAAGCTCTACTTTATTTAAGAGCAATATACTGGGAGGCTTTATGTGTGATACTGCACTACCTATACAAGGCGCATACCCCATCTGAATGTGTTAATTTTAGGCAACAATGGTATGTTCTATGCTTTAGAGCAATTTTACTTCAATTTCTTTATTAGCCCAATATCAATATTCAGATTAGCAATCACATCAATATGATAGTAAAATGCAAATAGAACATAAACATAAACAGTGGAAGACAAGCCAAGACAAGAGGACACAAGATGTGGCACCAGCCAGGGACAAACCCCAATGTGGGGAAACTCTTGATCAAATCTTCTTTTAGTCTTCAATAGTTCAGTAGAGACAGATAGTACAATTTACAAATCTGATAATTTATAACAACAGCAAAAGAGCCCTAACCGGAAAAGTCAACGTTAGTCAACAAGGCAGATTTGACCCTTAGCAAATCGGTCAACTTCAGTCAACTTTAACCTCCAAACAGCAAGACAAAACAGCCCTCAAAACAGTCAAATTCAGCCCAGTCAAAGCCTAGTCAAATAGCCCACCTGCAGTCAGCCCTAACTACAGTCAACATTGGTCAACAGTCAATGTTTAGCCTCGATTTTTGTGCCCATAAATGCGACCTACCCAAATAGAGATAGCCCTCACAAAAATGCAATCAAAGGAGGTCAACGCATGCTGGTCTACGCTTGGTCAAACTGTCCAGAAATTTGGTCTCCTGAAATTTCGCTCCTAAAATTTCGGACGTGTTGAGAGAGAGATGTCCAAAAATCCATACCCAAACAATGAGGAGAGAGAGAATTGTGAAGACGAGTGTGTCTAAATGAGGCTAAGTCACCTTCTATTTATATGCAACATTAAGGATGAATAGACATGACAGTTGGCCTTCTGAGCCTACATAAGTTTGTTGGCCTGCCTTTACAATTTGACCATAATCAAAATAAATTCATAACTTCATTTGTACATGTCAGAATCAGATGATCTTTAGATCAATCCTACACCTCTCCGAGAGAGGAATCCAAAAAAAATATCAGCTGTCATAAATAAGATGACCCATGTGGAGTTTGGCCCTAGTTGCCAATTTTAACACTCCCTCTCAACTAGGGAGAACTCCAATTGCTAATCCATCTGCCAATCTGTACTATCTTTGCCATCAATGCACTGCTCTGGACTGCTCTGCTCTGCTGAACTATGAAGAAGAAGAAGCGATAAAGAATGTATCATAACATTCTATAATGACCCAAAGTCAGTCCCAATCAAAGGAAAGTGTGTCATACCACTCTTACTAACCCGAAGTCGATTCCAATCAAAAGAGTGTCTCATACCACTCTTACTGACCTGAAGTCAGTTCCAATTGATCCCAAATCAATATCGGTCATCCTAGCTTAGGGAGTACGGTAGTACACGATGCGTCCATCGATAATAGTATGGTATCCTCATTTCCCTACTCATTGGCCAAATGAGGGGTACTTCCCATGAGTCCCAGACTGCATGGGTAGGATGTCTCAATAGGAGAAGGATGAAGCGCTCATCTTGCCTACATGTCACCAAGGTGTATCGCAGGGGAAGGCTGAACCACTCACCCTATGGTTGCTCATCGCTCCAAGAAGTACCCAGAGCTCCCAGAGCTCAATGTGCATCTCATACAGGACCCTCATAAGAGGGTCTCTCCACGACTCCAAGTCGTTCTCGGAAGGCCAAGAACACGACCTTCCCTAGGGGTTTCGTCAGAGTATCAACGACCTGCTCATCAGTCCCAATGTGATGGAGCCTTATTGCTCCTCGTTGTACCAAGGGTCCTAAAAGGGGATCCTTGACGAGATACTACTAGGCTAAGGGCAACAGTGGAGCAATAGCCCACTATCACCTCAGCTAAGTCTCCCTACTCTTACGAACTTTCATCAATGGGAGGAGACTCGTTATGATAACGATCACGAAATGGATGGACCAATGATAAGGAGAGGGGTAATCCTGGAAGCCTATTCACAAGAGAGGCTCAAATATGTGGCTTGCTTGTCTTGGAAGATGTTGACGGTGTTGGACTTGCCAACATGTCAGGGGATCTCCCAAGTAAGAAGTCCCAACTAGACCTCAGATCATTTGGAGTAGGAGTCCCAACAGTGGGTAGTAAAGCAATGTGTTGACTACGATAACATGCAGAGATAAGTGTGATATCTTTGTCGGAAGCAAGTGTGTGACCTTGCAGCAAGTCAAGTGAGATGCATGGGGGTTCTAACACAAGGAAGGAAAAAGGAAGTGTGTCCCTTAGAAGCTTGTAATAGTACGTAGCCTGAAACGAACACACGAGTGGAATGAGATCACAAACTGGAAAGCAAAATAGTCCACAATCCAAAGTGACGAGTTACACCAACAACACAATTGCAACAAGATTCGTACAATTGCATACAAAATAGTTCATACACAAATGCGTAAGTTAAATAACATACATTGCTAAAGCGACCATAATAGTCCAACTACAATAACAACATATGCATGAAAACGTGTTGGCTTTGTTACCATTGACATCCACTAGCCCCAATAGTGGAACATTACAGTCAACACCACCTACTCCTCCAAAGAGATGTACTCGCTCTACACTATGGAAAAGCCAAGGCTCGTCACAATACTCTCCAAGCTTTCTCTAAGCAATGCCTAGCTAAGAGCTTGGCTCCCCCTTTGACTCTTGGACTGCCCTCATTACTCTTCACATTACAATAGTGACTGTTCACATTCCACTAATGACACTTGGAATTTGACTTAGAACATGTTTACAATAATACAATTTCCACATATACCCATGTGGGACAAAAATGGGCTTGAGTCAGCCTGACAAGACAAACAACATCACTCGGGGTCTTGGGGAAAGACCAACTCGGTAACCTCCTCATGGTGATCTTCGGTGACGAACTGATACCAAGCTTGGTACTGTGCCATCGTGTCCCCGTACTGTTTGATGACATCTTTGTCGAAGCAGACTCTTGCCTCCATCGCTTCTGGGTATATGGTTCTGAAACCTCTGTCCATCTCATCCTGAAGCATGCGCAACATTGTCCTGATTGTGGCTGGACCACTGATGTACCTTTGCATGTCCTTTGTGTTGAGTTGCAAGTCATCGTTAGTGGTTACACACATCAACTGCTCTATGTACTTGTCAACATCCAACATGACTTGGTTCTTCCTCATAGTCAAGGTGAGGCTTCCAATGGAAGGGATCTTGTGTGTTCGCACTATGACATCCAAACTCCTAAACAATCGTGCATAAGAAGCCTCAATGCTAGTGAGGAGCAGAGGGATTCGCTCATAGTTCCAAATCAACATCTGAATCCGTGCTTTGTCTAGCTCAACCTTTGGCTTCATCCTCTTGTGCAAGTAAAGCGGGGCTCCCTTGTACCTCATTGTCCATTCTTGCATGTGCACAATAACAGTGTGAATGTCTTTGAGAGTTTGGGTTGTCTGCGCGCACTGCTGCTAAAAGCCGTATAAATGGACAACTGTTTTGTGCACGGTGACAAATCTTCTATACATTGTCCACGTGGCCTCCAATGTTGATATTTCCGCCACTATTGCTTTCTTCATCTTTGTCATGGCGGATCCTACAGATTGCTCTATTCTCTGTCGGGCCTCTTGCAAGTCCTTTGCCATTCGATCATTCTCTGCTATCGAGAACTTGACCATTGAACTTGTGGCTTCTGCATAGGCCTTAGAAGCCTCGGCCATGGCAACTGGATGTCTTCTAAAATCTAGTACAATCCCCCTTTCTTCTGTGTGCGTAAGTGATGTATGATCATCCAAGAGCTGATTTCTTCGTGCCTGCACAATCCTCTGTTGTGACTCATCAAATGCCAAATTGTACACATCCATCTCTGAACCATCATCAAGGAGAACAACTTCTCCTTGCTCGCTCGAGCTAGTTGTGATTCTGGAGGTGGTGGAGACTGTAGTGCGACCTCGAATGCTCTCGACATGAGATCGATGTCTTGGTCCTCTAGCTCTTGTTTTGTCTCCATGTCTGTTGCCTCAACCAACTTCCCAACTTGTTGAGCAAGTTCCCAAACCTACACCTCCTCACTCTATTCTTCATTTGTTGACTGCTCTGTTGTCTCAACCTATATCTGCGCAGTTTTCTCTGTCAGTGCGCCTTGTGCTTCTTCCTATTCCTATTTCTACCTTTCTTCCCTGTCTCTCCTCCTGAGCTCTTATTCTGCTTTCAAATTCTTCTCTGTCTCCTGCAATCTCCTTTCCGTTTCTTCCAACCTTTGCTTCTCTCTTCTCTTCGATTCTACTTTCATTTCTCGTTGTCCCCTCTTTCCATCTATCTCCAAAGCTACTCCCTCAACAAGTGGGTCTTCTTTGAACTTGTAGCTTTGCTCAGCCTCGGTGCTCTCGGCAATCTTCCTCTTGCCTTTGTCTTGCGTCGGTTTGTTGCTCACTACTTTTGTTGTTGTTGTTGCTTCCTGTGGTGTTGTTGCCTGCAGTGTTACTTTCCATTCTACAAACACGTTGACCGATTCATTGAGCCTAGAGGAGTTGTAGCAATATCTCCAATGATCTTCCTCTAGCCAATGACATGCCCCATGGATCCATGGGTAGTACACCATCGCATAGTGATTCTTGCATATGCAATGGGGATCATATGGATTGAATTTCTTGGTGTCAAACCCAAACTTCTTCAAGTCTTCGACCTCGACATCTACATCTTTCAAGGTACGGATCTCGTACAACCCAATCCGCAAAGGAAGAGTAGATTATGGTGCCTTCTTCCTCCTGTGTAGTCTTGTTGATAACCCTGTGGAGATGTGGTATGCAACCTCTTGCATGACCAGCTTGTCTGTGGCAAACCTCAATAGCTCATGTAAAGGCTTCTCCACGCCAAACATCCTGATGAAGGTGCCACCGAGTGAGGCATACCAATCTGCAATGTTAAGCAATGCCTGCATTGCTTCCTAGGACATGCAAGGTGGATCCATTCAAATATCATCCTGTACAACGGGGAGATGAAGTGGTCAGAGAGCCTCGCCATGACTCCTCGATAGCTGCACTCAGAGAGCAACTTGCAATAAACGTTCACAGCTTCCTCTGATGGTGTCCATGTCCAACCCATGCCAAGGAACTGTTGTTGGGCACAGATTGCATCAAGCAAGTACGCGGACATATAGAATCTTGCTTGTCCATCCTTAGGCGAATTTTAGGCATTAGACAAATGCACTTTTAGCAGAAGAGCCAACATGTCTGACTAGTTGAAAGGCCTTCTTTCATTTGCCAACTGATCTAACATGACAACCCAACTCTGGGGGAAGGTCTTCATGCTCTCTTGGCCATACAAGCAACATGCAAAGATGACCAAGAGTTGGTAAGCTTTCCTGAGTGACTTTGTCTTGTAGACCTGGTTGGATGTTGTCCTGAACTTCGATGGTTGTTTTACCCAACGCTTCATGATATCTCTAGTGTTTACATTGTTGTTGGGAATGAAAAACAGTGCATCCATGTAGTTCACCGGCTACGGCAAGTGATACATCTAATGGTAGTTTTTCGTCTTAAAGGTGGCAAGTTGTGTCCCACTGGTATTGCTCAATGCCATCCCCTCGGGATCGGTATGTGAGACAACCCAGTGAATGATATCCGCACACGGGAAGGCGAGGCACCTGCATGCAATCTTGTACAAGCCTAACTTATGAATGTTGACATAGACTTGTCGATCTTCCAGATCTTCCTTGAAACTGCCTACAAATATGTCATTTATTTCTTGCCATGTGTTCTTCATGTCCTTCTCTACAAACAATTGCGTGTTTGTATAAATGGGCAAGTTCATTGGCACCTGTTCAACCACGTCTCCAATGTTGCTCTCTACAATGTCCTTTTGATCCAGCTCTCTTGGAAACCATGAAGCATGTATTGCTGAGAGACTGCTCAACAATTGATCTACCTTGAGACAGAGCGAACACTCATAGCAAGCAAATGTCAGTTTAAAAACACAAAGCACTTCAAGGATCGATCATGCAACAAACTGGGTGACTGTTGGGCAAGATTGCGCAGTAGTGACTCTCAGAGGCTGGGAGACTGTCAGCTAAACTGCGCATTGCACAGTGCCAGCTGCTAGTGAGACCTGTTGCTGACTAGAAATACATAGAGTGTAGTCCATTGAGGCTGACTGCCCATTACGCAATCCCAGTGGGCAAGGCTGGGCACTATCTCCTAGAACTACGCAGAGCACAGCTGGAGGCCAATGATAGGCAGCTCTTGCGCAATTCTTGGAGCTAACGCAGAGCCTTGAGATCCAGGAATGCACAGTGCATGCTGGGCAACGCTAGATCTGAGCCAAGGCAACCCAAATCTGCCCAAGGGCAACTTGAAAACGAGTAGATCTAAATGCATGAGTATAGGATGGTGTAGATAGGAGTGAATGACCATGCATGCAATCAAAACCAATGTAGGACTCAGTCAAACGGACAAACAATGAAGCTGGTGGGGAGAGTCGTCGCACCAGCAACCGTTAGTGCAAAAATAGTCTTATGAGTGCGAAGCTTAAGAAAGACAATGCAAAACTTGAAACAACACTTCTACAAGTTAAAAAATTAAACAAATATAGAAAAGAAAAAATAAAAAAATAAACAAACCAAACAAAAAACAAAAAAGCAAAAAAAACTAAAACGCCAGTGGTCGTTCAATAAAATATGCAAAACAGCGCTCACACAGTCCAAGGAAATAAAAGCGACAGAAAAAGCAGCGAAAGACTTGAAAGGCAAAACTTACCTGGAAAAGTTGTACCAACTATGTTGAAGGTTCCTAGATGCCTCGGGAATGTCAAAACTCCAAGATCGAATATGTGGAATGAGCTGTAGGGCGTCGATTAAATAGATTTGGTAGATTCAGGGATTATGACATGCATGCCAAAAATCTAAGAAAAAACAACAAGTGGTGGGATGTTTCTAAAAATAACTTGAGTGTAACTCCCAATGCTAAAAATAGATCCCTATTTTTAGGGATGCTTTTTCGCTTTTTGCTTTTTGCTTTTTCAAGAGAGGCTAGCATGCATGCATGGAGAAATTGCATAATTCTGGAGGGGACCGGGCAACTTGCCGACACATGCATCGAACAGTAGCGAATGGAATGCTTCTACGCAATTTCTGGGTTGAGTGGCTCTGGATGCCTCTCATGCTTTGCGCAATTTCCCAGCTGAAGACAAGTTGTCAGTTGGGTCTACACAATTTCTGAGCCAAAGCTCACTACCAGGATGTTCTGCACAATTTTGGAGAGCAAGGCTAACTGTCGGGCTGCTCAGCTCAATTCTGGAGAGCAAGGTAGGCTGCCAGGTTGCTTTGTTGAAATCCTAAGAGCAAGGAAGGTTGCCCTCTAGGACTGCGCAGTTTTCCAAGACAACACAAGAACCGAATGTAAACCAAGTCACGGGGTCCGCTAATGGTTGGTCAGAACAGCAAGTAAGCAAACACACGCTGCAAAGTGAAAGATAAATTTGAATGAGCACACATACCTGAGCAGTGCAAGACAAGCTGCTAAGATTTTGAGGAGGGAGGCTCCAAAACAAAGCGAAGGCAAAATTTTGGCGGGTGGTTGTAGCCACTACAACAGAAGACAAGATGGAAGGCTCTCAAGGAAGGGCTTGGGAGGATTTCATGGGTTAAACTTTGAGTGTGTCTTATAAAGGAGATCCCTAAGCCCTAGAATTCTTGTGGAAACTTGGGTTCCGAGTGATATTTGAAGAATTAACCTTGATAGTGCATGGGACCACACGGGACTAAGTGGACCTGAGGTTAGGTCAAGGGGACAGGATTTAGCAACCAAGGATATGCTTGACCTAGTTAGGGAGGGGAAAGGGATCAAGAAATGAATTTTCAATGAAAGGCAATACAAGGATCCCAATGAGGTTTCTAGTCTAAGGGAAACTAAGGGCAAGATTTGTTCTTTAAGCTAGGGCTTGTGATATCTCAAGATCCCACCATCGGAATCTCATGAAATTTGGAGGACTTCTTGAGGACACACTAACACAGTTGTGTACCAAAAATCGAAGTATTTGGATGGCTAAATTATGAGATACTTGATGCCCTAGGTGACCTAGAGGACTAGACCTAGAGAAGAGGAGAGGGGAGAAGGAAAATACGTTTAAGGTGATCACCTTATGGTGGACCAGTGCCTAATCCTTTGGGGAGATTTGGAGTCAAGAGTAATTATGACTATGGACATTGAATTTTCCATGTCAAAGAGGCCTCAAAGACAACTTCGCATAGCATTAGGGCAACAGCAAAAGCAACTTCAAGAACTTTATATTTCGTTTTGCAAGATTGACAGCTTATCAAGATGAAATCCAATGAAGAAGTATCTCTAGGAACGTTCATTCATAATACATGGCTCATACATGAAGCATCACTATCTAGAAACCAAAATTCCACAACTTCACATAAATGGATGTAGTAAATTAGCCTTGGGATAGCAAAATCCTAGCAACAATGTATGTGACAAGAATAGAAAAGAAAATAGCATTAAATTGTACTTACATGTATTAAGAGTATATCCAACCATCAAGAATTTGTTAATCAAGAAGGTCCAAGACGAGAAAATAATCCAAACATAAAATTTCATTCCATGCTCCAAAATTCGTCCTCTGAGAAGGATAGCGAAATTCTCAATAGAGATACAAGTCTAATCCAAGTGCATGGTACGATTGTGGGGCCGGCTAGGCATGGTTAACCAGGTGCATCTTCCTCGTCCAATAGGTAATTCTCGAGCAATCTCTAAACATCTCTAAGGATCCATGGAGTGTTGTCTACTACTGGAGGCCCATGGCTCTCTACACACACCCTACATGTGCCAATGTAGCCCTCTAGAGGGTTAGGACCCCGTATAGAGAGACCAAACCAAAATGGAAACTATCTGCAATCCTGCATAAAATCTAATATGTCCCCTAGCCTTCCAATACAACAAGTCATTTAAGGAAATAGAGTTAAAGAGCTTACAAACCATGGACAACAAATGGGCACTTCATAATGGCATGCCCTTCCATAGTGGGCTTTGGCATGTGCTAATGTCTCCAAGCTCCAAATGGAGTTAGCCAAGTACCCTATTAAGTGGTTTGTACCTTTAAAGGGGATAGCATGTCCAAGGTACATCCTTCAAAGGTTGGTGACATGTGATAGAGAGATTAATGGGGTAGGGAATGACAGGGGCATCCCTGGGCCACATGATGGGGTACAAGGGTAGCTAGCAAAAGGGAAGCCCACACTTGGGTATATAATGTATAGGAAGGAGCAATCGTGGTACATGAGGTGCCCCAGCGTTGATTTTTCCAACCTTCTTTATATGCCTTTTGCCTTTTATGATTTTTCTTTAATTAATTACTTGAGGCTCAAGGGATAAGAGCATGATGTGTAGGATATAGCAGTGAATACCCCCTTTAAGGTAGGGTGGTTCATTGCCCACCAAGGGTTGGCACCAATGTTGCAGTTATCGTTATCGAGATATTATTGGCAAGGGGAAAAAATCATAAAATACAAAAATATTCATTTTTTTCAATTTTTTTAATATCTAAAGCATCTACAACATAAAATAAATACAATGACACATAAATATGATAAAAGAATTAATATATAAGATGTGTAATATCATTTCTAGTGCTACATCACACATAACAGTGAATCATGTCCTGAATAGTAAGTCCTGACTCTTGAGTCTCAACTTAGCCTCAAAATATCAACAAAAAATATAATAATGTATCCAATATCATGAGTCATAATGTCATATACAATGAAATGAGCAATTATCGTTATCGAGATATTATTGGCGAGGGGAAAAACCAGAAAAAAATCGTAAAAATCGACAAATAATCGAGAAAAAATCATAAAATACAAAAATATTCATTTTTTTCAATTTTTTTAATATCTAAAGCATCTACAACATAAAATAAATACAATGACACATAAATATGATAAAAAAAACTAATATATAAGATGTGTAATATCATTTCTAGTGCTACATCACACATAACAGTGAATCATGTCCTGAATAATAAGTCCTAACTCTTGAGTCCCAACTCAGCCTCAAAATATCAACAAAAAATATAATAATGTATCTCATATCATGAGTCATAATGTCATATACAATGAAATGAGCCAAATAACTAAAGTCTAATACTATTGATTTCCTTTGCCCCTCTTGCGAGAAAATGCAATAGCTTTCTCTTTCCCTCTAGGTGTAGAAGCCGACGGAGTTGGCAGTGGACTCTACTGTGCTCTAGAAGCTAAAGAACTAGGAGCTACAGGAGGTAGACCATGTCCTCTACTGGTGACAGAGGTTGCCTAGGCAGGTTGTGTCACCTCCTCCTCCTATTACTCATCATCAAAAAATGGAAGAAAAAAAATTCTAAATATATTTTCCCAAAAAATCGCGATTTTTTCAAGTTATCGCGATTTTTCGTGATTTTTTGTGAAAAAATATTAACGTAAAAATCAGGCGATAATATCGCCAAACTCAAAAAATTGCGATTTGCTAATAATATCGCGATTTTCGCAACACTGGTTGGCACAATCATGGATTCCTGAATGATAAAGGGGTTGAGCTCATGTATTTCCTTTTGCCCACATGCTAAATGTGTTTGTCTTGGCCATCTTTTGCATTTTGTGGTACATTTTCTTGTTGGTTGTGGCCAATTATGCTTTTAGTTTTCTTTTCAATTGCATCAACCTCCAAGGCATCATTCCAGGCCTGACCCAAGGTGTGGGGATGGGGAGGGGGAAGGCTAACCCTATGCGCACCCAGTCGAGGGATGTGGACCTAGGTGGGAGAAATGATGAATGGGGGTATAATGAGTGGAAGGGGAGTGATATATGTGGATGAGGGCGCAGGACCACGCAACCAAAATCAAGGTTTCTCATATAGTACCATCCATAAAGCCCAAAGGGCAGTAAAAGAGATCCCACCAGACTAGGGTCCAAGGTTAACATCCAAAAGAGGTCTAAGGGATAAGAGCACAAACCTAGCCCACTCTTTCTACCGAATCCCCCCATCAATTCATGCCCAGAAGTATCCATGATAAGCAAACTACAATTCTCAATTATCAAATGACAATGCATACCTTTAGGTTTGGGAGGCCCACCTTCAAACATACGATCATGACAGATGGGTGAGGGACCACATGGCTGGCTCAGGTGGCGGAGAAATGGCACAAGAAGCTAGTTAGTGGCTACAAAGGGTTGTTCGTTGTCGGCTGAGGACCATCTTGGAGAATGAAAAAAAATCTAGGGATGTCACCCACAAAATAGGAGGTAACAGGTCCAAAACCTTCCACATATTGACAAGGCAATATTCAACTTAAACTTAAACCTAGGGGAAAAATAAAAATAAAAATAAAAATACAAAACTTTAAAAAACACTTGTTAAAAAAAAATAATCAAAAAAAATATCAGCCCTGTAAAGCGTTTCATGACACATGAAAAAAAATAAGAATAGGAAGCTCGCACTATGATTTTCAATCCTTGCATAAAGCTCGAAAAATCCTAGTTACAAGGGGGAATTTTAATAAATACCTAGGCATATAAAAACCAGAGATAGCAAATAATCCCCATTACAAAATGAAACCTTTTACGCCAATGAAAATGATTGTTTGGCCCTCTTAAGAGCAATAGATGATGATGATAAACTTTCCTTCTCAATCCCCATCAGCCGAAAAGACAAATAAGCCCCAAAAATCCGATTACACTAGATGGCAATTTTCACCAGTCATGATGCAATTTTCCCCGACTGATTTTTTGTTTTCAATTTGGAATCCATGAAAATCGTGATTTTGCCAATAAATCAGATCTTTTCCTAAGTGATACTTAAGTTTAGACATCTACATTTGTAATTATGTTTCCATTTAGTTGGACAGTGAAACTGCCCCACACTTGTATTTATGAGGACCTCTAGTTGAACATTTGGATTGATGGAGAGTGTGAGTGACACATACACTTGAGTGTTAACGTATTGATAGATCCGTTAATACAATTCATTTGGTGTTCAGTTTCATTTTGTGTTTCTCATCACTCTGGATGTTTTATCAATTTGAAGATGGTATTTATTTGAATACAGGTTGGGGGGGCATGGGGGAAATAGCAGACATATTTTCTGAAGCTCGAGGCTTTAACAATAAATAGAATAAGGCAAATGAGGGGAAAAGGACAACCGACTTTTCTCATGTCATGAAATTTATTTGAGACTCCAAGCAAAACAAAAAATTGCAGACTTCCATTAACAAGAAATTACACTGCTCAAGTTAGAAAGCACACACATGAATGCTGCCTTACCTAGAGATTGTGACTTTTGCTTCAAGAGAGCTCACAACCACACCATCAAAACTGCATACGAAAATTTGTGCCAAATAAAATCGGTATAGTATTAAATAACAAGTACCTAAATTAAAATACCATGCCACAAATATAACATCAAATTTGGTGTATCCATGCAATTAATGACCCATCAAATCCAATCTATTGCTTCTTAAAAATAACCTGACATGCAATGAATGATTGAACATTCTTACATCTGCTTTTTATGATTTTAACACAATCACAGGTAAACCAAAATGTAAAATTCAAAATGTCCCTAATAGCATTTTACTTACTTCAGCCAGTCGACTTGAAACTGTTGATGTGAATTACTCTGCAGTATATTGACAATAGTTCCAATCTTCTCCCAAGCACCACGGACAGGCCCATCTTCAATAGCATACAGCTGCACTGAAAATAGATTCAATTACTCCAAATCCATACTGCAGCAGAATCAAGAACCACATCTGACTACTACACTACTAGATCAAACAGAAAGAATAAGGAAAAATCAGGACACCATTGCACCTAGCAAACATTCAATTTCTTTGAACCAGCAACAACAGCAACAGAAAAGTTCAATCAGCATTGCTAACATCATCCGATCACATAATATAAAAGAGAAGCTTATCATGAAAAAATGTTAAACAGGCATTTTGTATGTTCCAACATCTAAAATATAGTAATATTACAAGCTACTCTATTCAGACAGGACCACTCCAAGGTTTTGTGACACCATTGCTGAAGTGTGGCATTTTGTTATTAGCCATTACGCTATTTACTCAATTCTCTTCTATTTTCTCCCTCCTCTAACCTGCCTCATTTCACTAGTACACATGTATCCATGAGTTAAGAAAAAGTATCACCTAACCTCGCCCAACTTCCTCCATCAGTGGGATCCCCTCTTCCAAACAACACACAGGAGGAAGTGCATGAATACGTACCTGCTTCTCCACTTTATAAATATGTGTTTGTAATCTGTGGGATGATTATGCTGATAAGACACAATAGATAAGATAGTTTTCTTAATATCCAACAAGTGACCACAAATAGGTCAATGGGACTGCTAAGTACAATAATATGGATAAACTGTGGGAGCGCAAGGGCCACTCTTATAGAAGACCAAAAAGAGATCTAGCATAAGATCTAAACTTTAATAGCTAGAAAAGAAAGTGCAGTAAGAGAGTTTCAAGTGGTACATGGACTGTTAAGGGCAAGAGCCACAAGTTCCTGCCATGAAAGCCAAGCTAAAAAACCAAAAACTCCCTGGAAGGAAAGGGAGGAAGCATCAACCCTATATATATTGGCTGATGAGGAGAAGGAACCACCACCTTGTGTGGCGCACTAATGCACTGTTGAGATTTATAAGGGTCAACAAAAGAATCACTGCAACCAAATCTCCTCAAAATTTTGAAGTAGCCTCCTCACAAGTGAGTTAGAGAGAGATACATCTAGTGCACTAGACAAAAGGTGAAAAAGCCTAGCACAAGTGATGAAAACATAAATATACAAGTGCATCCAAGAGAAAAAAAATACAATCAGAAAAAACACCAAAGTTAAGTGTCCCTAGCCTCTAGGCTTATAACACTTGGTTTTTTCAAATCAAGAAGATCACAAGGTAAGTTGATATACATGAGAGATTGAATTGTGTATATATACACAACTCAAGTGGGGTATCCCTTCAAGAAGGGGCTAGAGGACCATACAACGAGGGCACGCATCCAATGAACTCAAGTGAGGTGTTCCTTCAAGAGGGGGCTAGGGGACCACAAAATGATGGTACACATCCAACAGGGTCATTGAGCCTACATATCAACTTTTGACTAGGTTGTCCTTAAACATAAGCCTAATGTGTAATAAATGAAATAAAAATGTGGCCTTAGCCCTGATTACGAGTACATAATAATACATATGAATAGGCCATGGCCACAAGACTCAAGTATATATTATTCTAATAATTCCGACCCCCACCCCCCATATTGAACAAGTGGGACTAACTCTCCATGGCTATAGCCTTCTATAATCTCCAAAACCATAATCTTAGTGGGATTCCGAAACTAACATAATTGGATCAACTCCAAAAACATGTGTGCACCTATCCTTACTCGTGCATCTATCTCTAACCCTTTCCCAATCCTTAGATCCCCACCATAGGATCACTAGGCCACGTAAATCAACGAATTTTGTTGACCATTAATATTCTCTGAAGTTGCCATGATGTTGGTGTTGGTTCCCACCCCTCTAACCCCCCAGAAACTTATTGATGCATTCTCCCACTTAACACACATAATATAATGCATCTAGTATAATTCTGCATGCATACAGTTCAGCCCTTAAGATTGAGTAGAGGGCCATATCAACCCCATTAAACTCCACAACACTCCTTCAAAAATCCGTTGAGATTATCAAGAGAAGGTGGAGATGCTAGGGCCCTAGCACTCCCATGTTAGGCCCTAATAAACATTTACCATTAGTTTATCTGTTATGGTTAGGTCAGCCTAGCAGTAGGTTACATCATGTCAGTTTTATCTTCTATTTATAATAAAAAAGAATCATTTGTATAGCCTCTATATCTTGTTTCATGCATTGGATTCATTGTAAAAGAAGGTTTCCCCCTTGAAGCGGATTGTATTCATTTATTTTTTATCATTTTCAAGGTGTTTGGTTCATAGCATATGGTATCAAGAGCTATGATCCTAGGGTTTTGCTTCTTCAATCAAGACATCATTGCATATTTGTTATAATTCTGGGAAGTTCTAGACAACAAAATTTTGATGAGACTGAGGAGAAATATCAAGGTACAAGTGGTCAAAATTTCAAGTTTCTAGTCTGTTATACTTTCGGAGATATAACCTATGGAAGATAGGGTTTGTGACTAATCCTGAAATCAGTTTTAAACAAGGAATCTTGGAATTTTCAATGTAACTCTATTCCTAGAAAATTTCGAACAACGAAATTTTGTGGAGACAAAGAAGAATTACCATAGAACGCGCGAGGTAAAAAATTTAAGTTTTGGTTCACTATACTTTCAGAGATATAGTCTATGGAAGATAGGGTTCATGACTAATCCTAAAATCAGTTTTGAAAGAGTCATCTTGGAATTTTCACTATACTTTTCCAATGAAATTTCAGACTAAGATTTTCAAAATATTGAGTAATATGGTGAATTACAAGTGGAAGACTTTTCATATTTTGAATCATTATATTTTATCATTTATATCTTGTAGAAGTTAGGGTTTTTTTGCTAGTTACTTTCTAGTGATTTTTTGGGCTTTTTCTAGGGTTAGCAAAATCCTTTTTTAATTTATTTTTTTCTTTTAGAGATATGTTTCAGCATCTTTAAATAAGACAATGATCTGTTCTTCAATGGGTAAAACTATGGTCGAGGAAGAACACACGCAAGAACTACACACGGTTTTACCTATTTTGACACCCTTGTAACCACCTTTGGTACCCTTTCAAGTAGTGCCACATGAGACAATACTTGTATACAAAATTTCACTTTCATGTACCTTTGGGTATAAAGGAAGCCCACTAGGTATATCTGAAACCAGCTTTAGATAAGATAGTCGACCATCTTGTTGGTGTAGTACACCGAGAACAACACTTGGGAAGACCATCATCCAGTACCTAGTCGAGTAGTACTGCTAAGGGCATGGTTGATCCTCATTATTTAATGCCCTGAGATATTGGATTGAGTACTGTCATTGGAACTTGCATGTACATCAAAGAGCTACAGCACCTGACACTCCCTTGTCCTCAAGACTCGGTAACTTTTCCTAGTGAGCTCACCATAAATTGTAATAAAGAGGTAAAAGATGGGCATTATCATTTTCTCACATGGCTCCAGAAAGATCAACCATGACTCATGAAGAAATGGAAGACATGCAACACCATGTATCCAAGTTAGATATTCAAGTTAAGGAAACAAGTGCTCGTGTGTTTAAAAAGATTGAATTGTCACAAACGAAAGAATCAATTAAAAGGGATATAGAATAGAAGATGGAAAAAAGGTGGAATAGTTAGAACAAAAGACAGATGAAAATAAGCAAGAAATGGAGCACATAGAAAAATTGCAACATAAGATCATACCAGTGTTCCATGGGGATGCATCGCTCATGGTCAAGGTGCATGCCCCCTACGTTTCCCATGCTCCAAGGATGGGGAGACCCTTGGGGAAATATTCCCCCATGTCCCCCTTTGGGGAAAATTCAAGGAAACACATGGGGAAACATTCCCCTAGTGTGGTGGATGCATTTCTCCAAAAGGGGAACATCTAAGCACACCCCTCCCCCCAAAGAAGGGGGATGCCTAGGCACTCCCCTCTAGATTTTTTGTCTAACAACCCTTGAAGATAGCAAAAAACATAAGGGTTAGGGCTTTGAGGAGTCTAGAACCGTGGTAATTAATGGTAATATTAAATTCTTAAAGTAAAATGATAGAAAAGGTAATATAAAAGAGATTGACACTTTTATTCTCCTTCATCTTACCTTTTCTATCGTTTTATTTTAAGAATTTAATATTACCATTAATTACCAAGGTCCTAGACTCCTCAAAGCTCTACCCCATTTTTTTTGCTATCTTCATGGGTTGTTAGACAAAGAATCTAGGGGGCAGTGCCCAGGCACCCCCCTTCAAGGGGAGGGGGGAGAGCACCTAGGCATCCCCCTTCTAAAAGAGAGTGGCACTTAGACATCCCCATTTTGGAGAAATGTGTTCCCCAAAATTTATCTTACCTTTACTATCCTTTTACTTAAATATTTAACATTATCATTAATTGTTTCAGGATGTTCGAGAGTTGTTCCAACCTCATCACACTTCATGTGGAGAAAGTAGAATTTCATATCCCATTTGAACTTTAGCAAACTTGATAGTTTTCAAGATTTCAAGATTGGCAAGATTATAGCATTTCCACTGGATTGCACAATGATGAATTTGAATGGGATGAATTGTTATCGCTAGGATTTTATCATTATTATTTTTATATTTTATAATTTTAGAGACTAGGACCCCTATGCTAAGGACCCCAATGCCCCTGCATCCTCATTGAATTTTCCTAAAATTTAGGGGTGCTCCCACACATCCCCCTTCTGCATATCCCGTCACACACTCCCCCATCCTAGAAACTTGGTGGAACATAGGATCATACAAGCCCTAGATGAGAGGCTCCCTAAAATGAACTCGTGAAAATAAAGGCAGTATCCATGTTCAACAACTTTCCAACAATAAGCATTTATCAAGAGGATTTAACTCTAATAGCAAACTTACGTATGTATTGCCTCCAGAAGGTATGAACCTTCCCAAGTTGAACTAAAGAAGTTTGATAGTTTGACTGTGTATTGGAGCCTTCCCTTTGACTGCGGCTAGGGCTTGCTTGTGACTGTGGCTATGGATCCTTTTAGATCTGCGGCTACGGCTAGATCTCCTCTCTAGGACTACGGCTAGATCTCCCACTTGACCTTTCTTGCCACCAAACCCAAACGAGTGGAGAGAGATCATGAGAGATGTGTGTAACAAATGACTTGAGGTCTCCTCTATTTAAATGCAACGTTGAGGTTGAGTTGGGGGTAATTTGGTTGGTGGCCGACCTTGACAAATTGTCAAATAATATAAATAAATTCATATCTCAATAAATAGATGTCGGAGTCAGATGATCTTTAGATCAATCCTACACCTCTTGGAGAGAGGAATCCAAGAAAAGTATCAGTTGCCATAAATTAGATGACCCACATGGAGTTTGGCCCTAGCTGCCAATTTTAACAATTGCCCAATGGATCTATCTTTGCCCTTGCCAGCAAGCCTTTAAAATCTATTCCTTTATGAGCACCATACCTAGCCTAATATCCAAGTGATTGAACATTTCAGATAGAGAGAGCCCTCCCTGAAGTTGGAAGGGCTAGATTCCAACTTCCAAGTGGTTTGTGGTTACCTCTGAGTTTCTCTTTACAACCTAGGAAAATTATAGAGTGCTAACACGAAGGACCCTTTGAACGCAATTTTTTTCAAAGAAGCAATGATTTATGACAAGGGAAGCCTAATATTTGACCATATTGCCCTACTAATGCTATGCAATTCATGGTCATGTTAAATTCTTAAAGTAAAAGTGACCTTCTCTTTTATCTTTCATTTTCATCTTTCTAATTAAATTTTCAACATTGCCATGAAATGAATCAGGATGTTTGAAAGTGGTTCTGACCTCACCAGATTTCATATGGAGAAAGTTGAATTTCAGATCTCACTCAAAATCCAACAGACTTAATAGTTTTCCAAGATTTTGGGATTAGGGGGATTGCAACTCTACATTGGATTTTGTCATGTACAAGGGTTTGGAACTAGTATTTAATCAAGAGCACCAAGCCTTCTATGTACCTTGATGTTAGTGGCAATAGTTTTTGAACTCATCTATCATGAGCCTACTAAAAAAAATACCCACTCAAACAAAATCTTGACTTGACATGCTATGTTTTTTCTATCTTATTTTAATGCTTAGAGGGTGATATTAATGACGAAGATCCGAATATAGGCAATGATTTTGATGATATGTAGGTTTTTGTTGTAGCATATTTTGGTTTGGATGTTATAGGCCATATGGAGCTTGTTTTCTAATGTATTTTCAGTTTAGAAGGGGGGTTGTGGTCCTCCAACTTGTCATGATTTTGTTGATGAAACCATCCATTTTCGCATCATTCCATTCACCCATTGTCATCATTTTTAACCACATTTCTTCATAACCGCACCAAATTCCCACATACATGTTTACATGATTTATTATTATTATTTCCATTATTTTTAATGAATTAAGAAAAATTTTGCATAGTTTTACTAATGACAGTTTAGCAAGTTCAAGTTGCTGCAGTTTTGTCAAGTTTTCGTAGTTATCTCCATGGTTGAGGTAGTAGCACTACTCTAGAAGGAAATCTGACACTTGGACTTGGTTTCTAGAAGCTCCAATATGGATTTTTATTGGTCAAATTCCACCCAGCTCGCACGTGTGGACCTCCAGCATCAAATTAAGGGAAAAGCACAATAGTTTTGACAAGTCAACTTCAAACGCATTTTTTGAGCAAATGAAAGCGAATTTCGGAAAACAAAAACATGGGTTTTGTTCAACGCAAGCCCAATTAGGTTCTCCAAGAGCAATTTTCTCAAATTCATTATCATTTGAAATATTTTCGAAGTTCTTTGGAGCCTAATTTTGTAGATTACGTGGATATACGGTTTTTCAATTTTTCATTTAATGCACAGTCAACAAAAAGACCTGAGCAAGATGTTCTTTAGCAAATTCGTGGCATAGAGATAAGTTTGATCAGATCTGGGTTGATCTTTGATCCAAAAACCCATGAAATTTTATTTTATTTGATTTCATGACCAAAACTCAAACAAGAAAATTCTGAGTTTGTTAATTGTCTCAAAATTCTATAAATTGCAATCTCTTTGATGAGAGGAGGGATGATCAGAGATGTCAAGGATGATCTTAATTTGTAATTGTTGTTGCTTATTGAAGGAGAAGAACTCTAATTTTTTTCATTGAATGCAATTTTTTTAGTATGGCGCAACTCTAAATGAAATTGGTGATTTAAATCTCTTCCCTTGATCTAAGTTTTCAACACCTTGCAGTCCTCAGGAGGGCCCCCACGGAGATCTTGTTCTTCCAATGTCAAATCAAGAGACATCTTCCATCTGTGATAGTCAGACTTTTCACGGAGCTTGTCTTCAGCCAGGAAGTGGGATGAGGAACCCATTGAGCCTTTTTGTCCTTTCCAACTGTCTTCGATGATTTCTCTTTCACTCTTGCTTGGGCTTTGTCTTCACCTCACCTCTAATACCATGTTAATTTTTGGTATGTTCTATGCAAAGCAATTTACTTCAATTTTCTTGTTAGCCCTATATCAATCTCTAGTTTAGCAATCACATTAGCATGATAGTAAAATGCAAATAGAACATAAACATAAACAGTAGAAGACAAACCAAGACAAGAGGACACAAGATGTGGCACCAGCCAGGGACAATCCCCAATGTGGGGAAACTTTTGATCAATTCTTCTTATAGTCTTCAATAGTTCAACAAAGAGAAAGATAGTACAAATATAAAAAACTGATATTTTATGAGAGCAACAATAAAGCCTTGACCAGAGAAGTCAATGTTGGTCAAACTGGATAGAGGTCTTCTTCTAAGTGGACTTGGTCAAACCCAGCCTTCAACATTGAGCTCAATGCACCCTACAAAGTTGGTTCTGCACCTAGGAAGGTCCTCCACATGGCAACAACAGGCTGCTGCAATCACGATCCAATCCGGTCAACACTTTGACCCAACACTCTTCCATAAGATGTTGTTGTCCTCCACTGTTTGCTTACTGCACCTACAATTCTGGTTAGGACACAATATGCAACCCTTAACCCTCCAAGCCGTCAGCAAACTAGCCCTTCTAGGGTTTGTGGTCCACCTAGGAGAGTCTCCCCTTTTGCCACGCTCCCTGTTGCAAATATTGTCCACCTTAATGATGCTTTGGAACGACCTTCGCTGCTTTTTATGGCTTGCAGCCTAGCAAAGCAGCTATCTGTAGTTGCGGTCTCCTCCAACAGGCCCAAACAGTCCCTAATTCAAGCCTAGAAACAACCTTTATTACTACGTTGTCACCTACAGCATCTCATACTTCTTCTTGCTACTTTAGGGCTCCTTTTTGCTGCGTCTTAGGGTCTCTCCTTACCTACATATAAGGCCTCCTTCTTGCTACGAATTAGGCATCTCTTAACTGCAGTTTAGGGCCTCCTTTAGACAGAAAATTAGGACTTCTTTAGACAACAGATTAGGGTTGCCTTTGGCTGCGTATTGGAGCTCCTCTTGACAGCAAATAGGTTTCCTCTTAACTGCGGATTAAGCCTTCCTCTTGACTATGTATTGGAGCCTTCCCTTTGATTGCGGCTAGGGCTAGATCTCCTCTCTAGGACTACGGCTAGATCTCCCACTTGACCTCTCTTGCCACCAAACCCAAACGAGTGGAGAGAGATCATGAGAGATGTGTGTAACAAATGACTTGAGGTCTCCTCTATTTAAATGCAACGTTGAGGTTGAGTTGGGGGTAATTTGGTTGGTAGCCGACCTTCACAAATTGTCAAATAATATAAATAAATTCATATCTCAATAAATAAATGTCGGAGTCAGATGATCTTTAGATCAATCCTACACCTCTTGGAGAGAGGAATTCAAGAAAAATATCAGTTGCCATAAATTAAATGACCCACATGGAGTTTGGCCCTAGTTGCCAATTTTAACAATTGCCCAATGGATCTATCTTTGCCCTTGCCAGCAAACTTTTAAAATCTATTCCTTTATGAGCACCATACCTAGCCTAATATCCAAGTGATTGAACATTTCAGATAAAGAGAGCCCTCCCTGAAGTTGGAAGGGCTAGATTCCAACTTCCAAGTGGTACCACCTCTGAGTTTCTCTTTTCAACCTAGGGAAATTATAGAGTGCTAACACGAAGGACCCTTTGAACGCAATTTTTTTCAAAGAAGCAATGATTTATGACAAGGGAAGCCTAATATTTGACCATATTGCCCTACTAATGCTATGCAATTCATGGTAATGTTAAATTCTTAAAGTAAAAGTGACCTTCTCTTTTATCTTTCATTTTCATCTTTCTACTTAAATTTTTAACATTGCCATGAAATGAATCAGGATGTTTGAAAGTGGTTCTGACCTCACTGGATTTCATATGGACAAAGTTGAATTTCAGATCTCACTCAAAATCCAACAGACTTAATAGTTTTCCGGGATTTTGGGATTGGGGGGATTGCAACTCTACATTGGATTTTGTCATGTACGAGGGTTTGGAACTAGTATTTAATCAAGAGCACCAAGCCTTCTATGTACCTTGATATTAGTGGCAATAGTTGTTGAACTCATCTATCATGAGCCTACTAAAAAAAATACCCATCACTCAAACAAAATCTTGACTTGACATGCTATGTTTTTTCTATCTTATTTTAATGCTTAGAGGGTGATATTAATGACGAAGATCCGAATATAGGCAATGATTTTGATGATATGTAGGTTTTTGTTGTAGCACATTTTGGTTTGGATGTTGTAGGCCATATGGAGCTTGTTTTCTAATGTATTTTCAGTTTAGAAGGGGGGTTGGTCCTCCAACTTGTCATGATTTTGTTGATGAAACCATCGATTTTCGCATCATTCCATTCACCCATTGTCATCATTTTTAACCACATTTCTTCATAAACGCACCAAATTCCCACATACATGTTTACATGATTTATTATTATTATTTCCATTATTTTTAATGAATTAAGAAAAATTTTGCATAGTTTTACTAATGACAGTTTAGCAAGTTCAAGTTGCTGCAGTTTTGTCAAGTTTTCGTAGTTATCTCCATGGTTGAGGTAGTAGCACCTTTCTAGAAGGAAATCTGACACTTGGACTTGGTTTCTAGAAGCTCCAATATGGATTTTTATTGGTCACAGCCAGCTCGCACGTGTGGACCTCCAACATCAAATTAAGGTAAAAGCACAGCAGTTTTGACAAGTCAACTTCAAACGCGTTTTTTGAGCAAATGAAAGCGAATTTCGGAAAACAAAAACATGGGTTTTGTTCAGCGCACGCCCAATTAGGTTCTCCAAGAGCAGTTTTCTCAAATTCATTATCATTTGAAATATTTTCGAAGTTCTTTGGAGCCTAATTTTGTAGATTGAGTGGATATACGGTTTTTCAATTTTTCATTTAATGCACGGTCAACAAAAAGCCCTGAACAAGCTATTCTTTAGCAAATTCGTGGCATAGAGATAAGTTTGATCAGATCTGGGTTGATCTTTGGTCCAAAAACCCATGAAATTTTATTTGATTTGATTTCATGACCAAAACTCAAACAAGAAAATTCTGAGTTTGTTAATTGTCTCAAAATTCTATAAATTGCAATCTCTTTGATGAGAGGAGGGATGATCAGAGATGTCAAGGATGATCTTAATTTGTAATTGTTGTTGCTTATTGAAGGAGAACTCTAATTTTTTTCATTGAATGCAATTTTTTTAGTATGGCGCAACTCTAAATGAAATTGGTGATTTAAATCTCTTCCCTTGATCTGAGTTTTCAACACCTTGCAGTCCTAAGGAGGGCCCCCACGGAGATCTATGAGAATAGTATAAATGCTTTCCATTTCTTTCATATTCTCATGAATGGTTTGTTTTACATAGATTAATTGTTTATGCTTATCTCAGATTAAAAACTCATGTTTTCCATAGATTAAATGTTTATGCTTTTTTAGATTAAAATGTTCATGATTCCATAGATTAAATTTTGTAAGTTTTAGAACAAAATCTCCATGCTTTCATAGGGTAAAATCTCATGTTTTCTTAGATCAATAATCTTTATGTTTTTTTTTTCTAGTTTAACATTAATTTCCTTTCCAAAAACTTAATACTTTCATAATTTATATTAAAGAATCTAATTTCCTTTTGAAGTTTCCAATTCATTTCATTTATGGATAAATATTGTAAGCTAATCTCCTAGCACATACGGTGTAGTGTACTTCGCAAGCTCACCTACCCGAATTGACATATAAATGCAAGTAATTTAACAATGAATTAAATTACCCAACAAATGGATTGCATTCGGTGCTATTTTGGTTATGTGCACCCTTACATGCTATATAAACGAGAACTTTCGCTTATTTGTGCATAAATGGTTTGGATTCATATGGATGCACCTGAATATATATGTTTTTCTTTAAATTTTGAATATTTTACGTGTTTTTGGTTGATCGGTTTTTTGGTATGATTTTTTTGCCGGTTTCTATCCGGTTTTGACCGATTCCCGGTCTGGGGGGTCTACTACTTCAATGATCAGTCCGGCTCTGATAACTATGATTAGAAGTCTCCTACAACGCCTTGAAGAAATCTCAATCTTCTTGAGATAACTCTACATGTTGCACATGTCCAAATGTGAAATGATACATTCCAAATTAACACACCAATGGTTGTTAGCGTTTCCATCTCTCTATCGTCATAGGCTTCTTGTTTAATCTATGTACTTTGCCATCAACGATATTTCATACTATTCTTGCAACAAGAATAGTTTTACTTTGAATTTCCATACTCTTGCCATCAAGCTTGTGGATTTTGAGTAGTACAAAAATTGCTTGAAACACTTACAACCACGATTTTCAAAAGAAATAAAAATAAAAATAAAATCTTAAATCAAATTTTAAAAGATTCTAGGGATGATAGGACAAGTTTCAAGGAAGCAAAGAATGTAAACCCAATTTCCAAGGGATGGAGAAATTGGATGTATAAAGAGAAGAAGGGATGATAGGACAAGTTTCAAGGAAGCAAAGAATGTAAACCCAATTTCCAAGGGATGGAGAAATTGGATGTATAAAGAGAAGAAAAGTCAAACATTAGTAAGAAAACATGTAATAAGTTATCACCTAAAACAATGACAGTAATGCAACTGCAAACAACTTATAAGAATAATCAGATATAAAAGAAAAATCCAAACATTAAGAGGAAAATACGTAAGTACTAAGAACCTAAAATAACGATGGTAACGAAATTGTAAATAACTCATAAGCATAACCAAATATAAACGAAAACTTCAAACATGATTAGGAAAATATGCAAGAGCCTAACAAAATTATGGTAATGCAATCGCAAGTAACTTATAAGCATAATCAAATGATAATATTGGACAAGTGCAAATAAAGCTTATGACAATACCATTCACAATTCCATAAAATGAAAAGATTATAACCAACTTATCCATATTAAAATGAACAAGTACATGGTTCAAAATGCCAAAAAAATGCATTCACCCATCTTACTAAATAACATGCAGTTTGACACAATGAAACATGTATAAATATTAAATCCATAAATTGGGATCTAGTGCTTTAAAGCTCTCCGAAAATGCTTTAACCTCGCCCAGTTCTACTACATTTTTCTTGAATATTCAAGATGCCCACCTCTACTCTTCAGCTACTTTGTCGTTTACGAACCAGTTTAAGAAGCAGTTGTTGAACCATATATAGTAAAGAACGGGTGCTTTCTAAGAAAGGGATACAAAGGCTAATAGTCAAAGGTCATCTCACGGTAACCTTTACTCCATTGTCTAACTCAGGTCATCTCTACCTTCATGGCTACAGAGATCCCAAAGTCAGAGAAAGTAAAAGGCTTGTATATATGACTTATTATTATATGACACCACTAGCCACTTAAAGCTTCAACCTTGATGAAAAACACTACTCCCCAAGGGTTGAAAACTCATTAAATATCACTCTATGGCTTTTTGGGTGTTCCCACAAGCTTCTTATTCTGAGTAAGCAGCAATTCTTCTAAATTTTAGCTCAATTTTTGCCAAAAAATGGTTTGCTCAATTAATTCAAACCAGCTAGTTTCAAGTTATGAAAAGCACAAAATTGTATTATGGAATCCACAAACTTGAAGCAGCAAACAACAAAACTAAAATAATTCTAAGATTATAATGAATGCCTTGCCAGTTTAATGCAGGTAAGCGGTACAGTAAGAACTCAATGGTTGCACGTAGCATTGAGGCAAATGATGATGGAATGGTAAATAAGAATGTGCATCCCTTAATTGCTTTAGCGAGGTCTCATCCTTAAAAGTTGGCAGTATGGCAGATTTTAGAAGAATTGCTAAGCTACCCCACAGCAATGATAAATCAAGCATTCGCTTCAATGACAGGCATGGTTCTTGTCGCGTCGAATTATACGTCTAAGTATTTTAGAAAAACTGTAGCGGGATGTTTTGAGCTCATACCTCTAGCACATATCCCAGTGCCTGCAAAGCCTTCGCAACACTGAGCAGCAGCAGGACGCCAGGGCTCCTGGAAAGTTCGGCACAAACCTGTCGTGTAAGCATTCAGAAGAAACCAACTCAGAATTGGAACCCGACAAAAACTTATCCATAGATTGATGAAAATGATCTAAAAAAGCTTGAATCTCAAATCTTAATAAACTAAAGTGTATTGATAATATAGCTATATTTAGGTAATAAGATAGGTATATGCACTGACCAATGCCAAACGAGCAGGTCTAATAGGAATCCGCCTTCTATTCTGTAAGCCTGTAAGATTCGTTTCAGCATTTTTATCTCTGAATTTCTGTAAGAGTTTGTGCGGCACGAATCTGACAGCCTCCGCAATATCCGACGTGCGAAGCGTTGCCAAATTTGGCTTTTCTTCCAAAGTAGCGCGATAATCTCCAGAAGAGACCTCCGCTGGCCTCAAGAACATCACCATGGAGCCATGTAGCATCGCGTCCGCTATGAAGTAGGCAATAGCTGCGCATATTAGCATCCGATATACGAAAGAGTTTCCTCTTATGAAGCCCCCTTTTCCCCAGTGAGACCGACCTTTCAAGGCCAATTGAGCTTTTTTTGTCTTGCCGTTGTCAGAGAAGCCAAAGCCACTCGAATCGCCGTAGTGAGGAAAACGTTTAAACAGATGGTCGTCTCCCATGGTGATCAAGGACAGAAATCTATACATTCTAAACCAGCCGCCTCAATTTTTGTTTAAATTGTGACTTTAAGTACAGATAGCAACTCATTGCAGAATACTTACACAGCAAATTTTATGCAGAAACTAATCCTTCAAATGCAATCTTCATTCCACCTGAAAAGCTTCAAATCCTTCATACTTTACCCTCTTGTAGCTGGATAATGTCAAATCCGGACCTCCGCTACAAATATTTACAAGTCATTCAACGCTACGGCTGAAAAACCTCAAATATTGAACATATTAACCATAATAATGCCAAATTTCTCAAATACTTTAACAGCATTCCGCATTCCGCCTTAAGAACTTAAAATACTTTATATTCAGCTGCATTTTATATCAAGGTCGAAAATTTTCAAACATTACACATTGCACGAAATCCAGCTGCTCTTTTGCTCAAAATCCGGATGTATTACGGCTGAAAAGCTTAAAACGCTTCCAACATTGTTGCTGACAAAAGCAAAACTCTACAAGTAAAAACCTGACCTTTCCATTCAACAACAACACGCTCCCGGCAATCGAACCCCGGTTCTCGGCCTTTAAACTAGATTTCTCTTCCGAACTTAAAAACCAGACAAATGAAGACCATACGCGGTCCCTCACTATACTTACTGAAAATATAGGACCGAAAAATCTCCTGCCGTTTCTGCGGCCAGTGTAAGAACTGGAGGTAAACCCGTACAGCTTCTTACTGACCAATAAAAGATAACAAAGAAACGTTAAAGATCGATAATCGGAACTCAGCGAGCAACCGACAGCCAAATCTCCGTGGATCCTGCAGACATTCACTATACTCGCGCTATCCCAAGCCAAGCAAACATAAGTTCACGCTACAGACACAGAAAACACAAAGGCAAACCGGAGCTCCTCGCGAATCGAACCTCAGACGTGGGTAGCGAGCAATAGTATTCCCGAAAGCATTCTGACACAGTACACTATGTACTCAGAGCACACAGTCTACCACGAACGCCGCTAAATCTAGCGGGCTCTTGGATGACGTAGCCTGCGACGCTAAATTTAGCGGACCTCGGAAGGAAGCGCCAATTTGGAACAGGCGGAAAATTCTAGCAGAGTTTCTGTCGCCTTTATCTAGAGGTGGCCCTTCCGGACCTGGTATTATTTCACGATAAAAATATTTTAACCTTTTTGACTTTTTTTCACGGAAACTTTACCACAAAGCTCCAAAGGAGACGAATCGGTTGCACAGGTTTGTTTCTATTGGCTGCTTGAGAATTGCGCCCGACAGCGTGGATACAGTATCATTTCATCACTGTCAGCTTTCACATTAAATGCTATCAGTCATCGTACGCAGTGGAGTAGTTTGTCACATTGAAATCTCGTTAATTAAATGTCGAGCCTCGTTCCGTCCGGGTTCAATTCTCACATTGAAATCTGGTTATTCAATATTGCGTCTCGATCCGCCCGGGTTCGAGTCTCTAGTAGATTACGACAACGCTTATGATTATAAATGAGCAGGAGGTGGAACCCATTCTACGAGGAGGGCCCAAGGATTTGAAGATTGAAACAGAAAGCGAGAGTGGAAAAGATCATGACGAACCTTTTGAGCGGGAAACAGAAATTGGTAACAGGTTTTGCTTATCGTAAAAGTATCCTTCTTATAGGTCCCGGGAATATAGCTTTCTATTGAAAGTCAAAATGATTATATTTTTTTAACAATTTTGAAGATTTTCAAAATGATTATATTCTTTTAACAATTTTGAAGATTTTCAGACGATTTATAAAATTTCTTTTAATAATTTTAAATCTACGAAAAAAAAGGTTTTTGTAAAACAGTTAACATTATTTTTTTATTGGTAAAAGAATTTTTTATTTTTTTAATTTTTAATTTTAATAAAATAAAATTGAAAAGTCAATACTATCTTTTCCTTTTTGATAAAAGATTTTTTTGAAAGGGTCATTTATTCTTTTTATTGAGAAATTATTGGGAAAGTTTTTTATTTTATTATTTTTTATTAAGTTTTAGTGTAGGTTTAAGTAATTTTTTATGGTGTAGTTTAATTTATAGATAAAATGGTATTTTTTATCTTATTTTTTCTGGTTAATTTTAATCAAAATTGAATTGAGAATTTTTAGAACTTAAGTTTAAATTGTTTAATCTGCATAATTCCAGTGATCCAGGGGTTTTTCATGGTGCTTAATCATTTATGTATTTAAAAATAAATTTTAAATAACAAAAAATCTTGAAATTGTATTGCCAAGATTTAATAAATTGTAGGGAAAAAGACTATTTCATTTATAAATTAAACTACACCATTTTTTATTAAATTGGATAATTCAAAATGGAGGTTTATTATTGGTAAAAGATATTTATTTAATTAAACATCTTTATTAAAGTGAAAATTGCCACACACAAAAAACACAATTTACATGGTTATTAGTTGTGCTTCATTAATGATAATAAATTATATCTTACAATTATGTTATTTGGTAATGTGAAATTATTAATTATTAGTATGATATTTATTTATAATGATTAGTTAATGAATAGTGATGATAAATATAATATTTATCAATAATAACTAATTGAGAAAATGAATGAGTAAATAAGTATAATATTTATTATGAAATTTGTGTTAATGGTATTTAACTTGTAAACTTTACTTTACATTTAATTGTGTGGTTTTGGTGAATCTTGTGAAAAAGACTATTTCTTCTATTAAGTGTGTGGTTTTGGTGAATTCCAGTAAAATAATGTCTGGTTTTGGTGAATTTCGGTGAAAAAGACTATTTCATCAATAAGTTAGACTACGCGCGAGAAAATTACCACAAAATAACACAATTTACATGGTTATTAGTTGTGCTTCATTAATGATAATAAATTATATCTTACGATTATGTTATTTATTATGCAACAACTAATAATTAGTTAAAAAAGAGATAGTGATATGATATTTATTGATAACTACTCTTTAAAAAAGGAATAGTGATGACTAAATATAATATTTATCAATAATAACTATTTGAGAAGATGAATAATAGTAAATAACTATATTATTTATTATGAAACTTGTGTTAATGGTATTTAACTTTTAAACTTTACCTTACATTTAATTGCATGATTTTGGTGAATTCCCTTGAAAAAGGCTATTTGGTCTATAAGTTAGACTACGCCATGGAAAATTACCAAAAAATAACATAATTTACATGGTTATTAGTTGTGCTTCACTAATGATAATAAATTATATCTTACAATTATGTTATTTATTTCGTCATGCGAAATTATGCAACAACTAATTATTAGTTAAAAAAGAGATAGTGATATGATATTTATGGATAATGACTCTTTAAAAAAAGAATAGTTGATGAATAAATATAATATTTATCAATAATAACTAATTGAGAAAATGAATGAGAGTAAATAAGTATAATATTTATTATAAAACTTGTGTTAATGGTATTTAACTTTTAAACTTTACCTTACATCTAATAATTTTTATTATGGAAAACCTAAAATTGCAGTGTTTTATCTCTTCATACACAACTTTAAGTGTCCTCCATCATAGCAATTAAAATCTATATTGTAAAGTCTAATCCATCCTCATTAGATTTTACATGGTTATTAGTTGAGCTGCATTAATGATAATAAATTTTACATTACAATTATGTTATTTATTTGGCCATGTGAAATTATGCAACAACTAATTTTTAGTTTAAAAAAAAAAAGATAGTGATATGATATTGATAATGATTCTTCAAAATAGAATAGTGATGAATAAATATAATATTTATCAATAATAATTAATCGATAAAATATGAATAATTAAATAAGTATAATATTTATTATGAAATAATACTTATTGAAAAAGAATAATAATAAATAAGTATCATATTTATTATGAAACTTGGGTTAATGATATTTAACTTTTAAAGTTTACCTCATATTTAATCATTTTTATTAGAGAAAACTTAAAATAGAAATTTTTCATCTCTTAATACACAACTTTAAGTGTCCTCCATCATAACAATTAGACTCTTTATTGCAAAGTCTAATCGGTCCTCAATGCTCATCAATCCAATGAAAACTCTACAAAAGCTTTACAAGTGAGCTATTATTGATCATTATGCAACAGCTTTAATGCAACAAAGACACTAATGTGTTTAAATAAACGAAATCTCTCTCTAAACATTTAAACGTCAATGTCTCCGACTAGATGGCTTGGTCTAAGAGGTATGTGACTATCACCATTGATGACAACAAAGAGGTATATAATAATTGCAACTAATAAAAATTTGATTAAATAATATGCAAAAAATGAATAAATTGTGAGTTTACTTGCAAAAAGGGTGAAGAGGACTTAAAGAGATTTCCTATGAATAACTATGTTTGAGAATAAGTTACATAGTAGGTGGAAAGTACCCAAGATTAGCAATGACAAATAGGGGAAATTTTAAGGATGGAAATTTATCTTAAAATTAGAAACCTTAACAAATCATCCCTAATATGCAAATTGTACTATGTTTGGTGATATATTTGTACAAAGATCCATTTTTCCAATGATTTGTTTATCTATTGTCTATAGATTTTTTCCAATTTTTAAGATAAAATAATTTTATACCATAAAATTTGGACAAATTATTCTTAAAAAAAAAAATGAAAATTAACAAATCAATTTAAAAAAACCATGAAAAATTATCACACCTATGAATATTAACCTCAAAATCTAACATAACCTCAGGAGACCAGATCCCCTCATCTTCCAATAAATCTCCATACACATATCTGGATTTATCTAAATTTCTTTTGGTGGGTAAAAAAGCACTAGCACCTTAAAAGCTTTTTTTTAAATATATATGGAAGAGAAAATGGGAATAGGTTTCTTCGAAATATCCATTAAAGAGAAAATGCGCTGACGTATAAAAATACATAATCCTTGCATGTGTTAGGTTGACCTGTCTCCCTATTTAACTTTCTTCTGTTTCTTCATCGTGTCCTGAAGATGAACCACACTCACTGATTCAAAACACACTCACTGATTCAAAACGCGTCAACCAAAATCTTCAATGTAATTTCTTCGCAAAATTCTCTCCCATTATAAATCAAATAAATCAAAAAAACTTGAATTCTAAAGATCTTACGAATCATATTTTATTGTTAATGGAAACTTTTTCACCACCTTTACATTTGGTATTTTATGCACGAGATCCCCCACCTCCGACCAACAATAAGCCATACCACTTCCTTTTCTAAGCTCTCAAAGCTCATCCCTTCACCTTAATGTTTTCTTATTCTATGATTAAAGTTCATGGCTTTAATGAAGAGTACCATACAATATCTAAAGTTAACATGCGCGGGTCTGGATAAGATATGTATAGATTCATAGTCAATGAATTATTGCCGCAAATTCAACGTGTCAAACAAAGGTAGTTGATGAATTTTTGTTTTATGAATTTATTTATAAACTTAAGAACTTAATAAACGTTGAATTTTATATTTGTTTAACACAACATAGAAACTCGGGGTGGAAGGTTTGGGTTGGGGACAATTCTTTTGCCCTAAAGTATAAGCGGAATTCATTTTTGCTTGGAGTTTAGGGAGGGTTTTTAAGCAATCAAATTAAATTTGAGGGTCTTCTCTAAAGCCTTATTTTAGCTCGAGCTTATAGTTAACAATTATTAGTGAATAAAAAATTATCATAAAGTATATTTGGAAAGGTAACTTTCTCATAGACCTGTATCTTAATTCAATTTTCTTTGTATCAGGCCTTTCTTATTATTCTCAAGGGCTAATTATTTCCATTATTTTTGGCATAATAACATCATATCGGATTAAATGGAAATTGTGCTACAAGATTGGAGTTAGCTTCTTTGTTGACTAATGATCACTTAAAGTATTCCCTAATTCCATGACAATTAGTATGATTGACATGGGACATTTTGGCGAGAAGATAATGGACGAGTTCCTTATGTCTACGTTGTCCACATTCAAAGTAGTTGGTTTGGGTGGCAGCATAAAATGTTTGTGCACCACATGAAGCATCAAAACCAAGACGTGCAATGTTATTAATTCTTGAATGCAAGGGGAGGTTCAGGTGGGATCGTATGAATGTTGGAGGGCTTGCGTGGAGGTCTTCAATTACGGCCTTGCTTCTGATGGATTTAGTGGACATTGACATGAATCTCTTTTTATGCACCTTTGGGAAGGTCAAATTTTGAAGCTCAAAGTGGCATTCATGTATGATGACTTATGATGTAAAGAGAAGTTATTCACAATGCACTCGGTTTGCCAACAATTTCGTCCTTTGCGTTACCCATGGGAATACTTGGTTTGATCATCCTTTATCCTTATCTAATTGCAATTTGAGTGTTTTTCACATCAATTTAAATATAGGTATTGTTATGTGGAGTTTAGTTCGGTTTGCAAATCTCTTATACTAATGACAGAGCTTTCGGGGTTAATTTTTGTTATTTCCTTTGAATTCCTTGTTGCATTGCTTGGGTTTGGTCATTTTGGGGCAAAATATTATGGGGAGTTGGCTCTATTTCAACTGTTCTCTACTCTCTATTTCTTTTATCAAGAGGGAGATTCCTCTCTCTCTTTCCCTAGGATTTTGGTCCTCTTTAAAGGTTGTTATGTTGCTTAGCCTCCACCTGTATGCGACTATTGTTGGGAATATATTATTGTGTGAAGCAAGGAGTCTTTGCGTGTTATTGTTAAACTACACAAAAAATGGTAGGCAGAATTAAGTTAATCATTGAATGCATATTATTCACAATTATATACATTTTTATATGACGGTTAATGACCCTTGGTTTTCATATTCGAAGTGGTTTCTTGGACTCTAGTGATTTTTCATATTCCACACCATAACCCTTAGTGGATTAGGTGTCCATCATTCCCACCCATAATCCGAAGGGGTATATATGAGCCCAAGAAGAGAGTTGAAATATAAAAATGCAAGAATGCATGGGAGCAATTGGTGGATTATGCTCTCTGAAATGATGGTATAAGGTGGGAGAACTCAAGGTCTCAACTGATGGTGGTTTAAGGATGACCACCAACACTGGAACACTTAGTGTAGTTCCTGGAACTATTTCAAATCTGGCTAGAAGCTAAAGTCTTCTGCTAGATGAAGTGATCCCTAATGCTTTGAAAAGGGAGACCATTGGGGTCTCAACCTTGAACAATTCCAAATATGGCTATAAGTTAAAGTCTTTTGCTAGAGGAAGTGTTCTGAAAAGGGATACCATTGAGTTCTCAACCAATAGTGGTTGAGGGAAGGCCACCAACCAAAGGTATGCTCATGGGGCAGTGCTCTGTCTCTAGCTACAACTCTAAATCTGGGTATGGCTGACTTTGGCTCTAGGCTTAGGTAGCAAGTTCAGGCTATGTCTCAGGCTCGCTTGATTTATCTTTTAATCTTGTAAATGACCATCAATTCCGCCCCTGTCAATTACAAGGTGAGAAGATGAAGAAATCTCAACTACAAGATGTGGTATGGCCAAAATATCTTCTTGGATGTTGAAGCCCATTACTAAGAAGTGATCCATCCAAGGTGAATCTTCATTCTTGAAGGAGGCTTGTTTATGAAGCATCTGTTTGAATGATAGAGTATTTCTATGACAATTCTCACACGAGTGAAGAAAACAGTGACCTTTCACATGGCCAACTCTGTCACAATGTTGGCATTCGACAATTTGTGGTTGTGAATGTGGATGAAGGGCAGGATCTGGAACAAGTGAATATGAACCATCATGAAGAAACCCAACAATCTAAAATTTGATGGGCTTTGAGTAATCTAGAATATGAAAGGACACACCCTTGTCATATCCAAGATCAACTATGTTTTTGTTGTTGATAACGTCTTCCCATGGTTTGATAATGGGCTTGGGAAGAGCAAGTTGAACTTCTATGTCTGCATGCAAATCTGCTCTTACATTGGGAACTAAATCAACCTCAACTTCATTGATTTGATTAGTTTATGCTTGTTGATGGGAGTTCATATCAATCTCAAATAGAGGCTTGTTTTGAACCAAAACCAATTCAGAATCATGTATTTTTTGTTGTAACTCATCTCGATAGAGCTGAGATTCTAGTTGCAAAAAATCATTCATGTCACGTGCATTTTGCAAACAAGTTTGAATGTCTCTAAGAATGACTTTGTCAATCATGGTGTATTGTCAACAATAGAATGTAAATATTCATTAACTCTAATACTCCATAAAGTTTTCCCTTTTTTTCAACAAATCAAAATTGAAAATGCACTTATTTAACTTATTTTCAAAGATATTAGAAGTTTCTCTAGTTCCAATTTGCACCAAGTTTTGGTTCAATGGAGAAATCATACAACATTATAATTAGGGGATAACTTATGTATACTTTAATTCTTTATGGGTATTTCAACATCGAACACAACAATAACTAGGAAAATGACAACCAAAGAAGGTTATTGATTAAGGTTTCTACATAAGAAACAATCACAAGAGAGATTTCACAGACTACATTGTAAAAATGATCCGTCGAAGCTTGGAATACTTAAAAACCACCACTAAACTTCTGGGAAAAGTAAGTTGCTCTAAGTTGTCCAATGAATGTCCAGACTCCTAGCAAAGAAGTGGAGCTATGTCCCTTAGTTGTTTGTCCCAGACCAACTCCCACGATGATTTCCAAGCCTCCCCGAAATTTCGCCCTCTCCAATCGAGATTAATTCTCAATGCATGTTTAACCTTTTCTAAAATATTTAGAGTAAAAGGACACAACAAAAACATTGAGTGATCCATTGTTTCATTGGTGTTTTTGCATAATACACATCATCTTTACCCCTACTTTGTTTATCTTTTGGAGATTGTCCCAAGTCGTTGCTTTGTTTCTCATTACACACTAGAGAAATAACGTAACATTGGCTAGGCATTCCAATGTCCAAATTTTCTTCCACCACCAGTTTGGATTTACTTGTAGTTGTCTTTCGAATTAGATCTGATATCCTAGTTTTGATGAGTAATTTCCTGAGGGCGCGAAGTTCCATTTCAATTCATCCTCACGGTCTCTTATTCTGATGTGGGATCTTCTCAACGTTGTTACATACTCTTGCCAGATAACTTCCAACACATTGTTTAGCTGGAGCTTATCTCCATTCAACCATCCTTGGGCCCAGAAAGTGGTTCATTGGTTATCGGTAGCCTGATTTAGGAAAATAATTCCTTGATCATTCAACTTGTTTACTAATGCAAGTGGCAGTTTGTAGTTTTCCTCTCCTCCAACCCATGGTTCCAAACTCACTCTCAACTTTTCTCCATTACCTACATGCCACACCAAACCTGAACCAACTACCTTGAAGGTTTCCACTGTTACCTTCCAGATGGAAGATGAATTTGGGACTCTTTTGCAGGGTTTCCAAATCCACTTGTCCAACGTGAGAGGGAAAATGTACTTCTTGTTGACCACAACCGTCCAAGGTTGTCTGTTGTAATGAGCCTGCAACTTGATTTCACTGATAAGGATGCAACAAAGGTTGAGAGATATTTTAGGCCCCAATTTCCCCAAGCTTTCTGAATAGCTATATTTTCCCATGCAACCCATGAAAGAGTGTTTTCCTCCTTATTTCTTGCCCACAGAAACCTCCTGCACATTTATTAGATTTCCTAAAGGATACCTTTCAGGACCCAGGTGAGGGTCGCCTAGTATACAGGGATGGCTTCGATTACTGACTTTATCAACACTAGTTAGCCTTCTCTCGATAACCATTTGAGGCTCCAGCGTTTGATTCTTTTTTCCACCTTGATTAATAGCCACCTCTAATCCTCCTTCTTGTAGTCATTTGCCTTCAGTTGGAAGCCCAAGTATTTAAAGCTTTCCCTGATTGTTCTTGTTTCAAAAGGAAAGGATTGTTGAATGCCTCAGAACTCTCTTGGAGAAAAGCCTTCATATGTAAAGGATGATTTCCTTTCATTTATGGTCACTCTTGTTTCTTTTTGGAAAAGCGTTAGAGCATTCTTAATGTAGTCCATATCCTGACTTGATTTGTTGTTGAATAGTAGAATATCATTAACAAGGAGAAAGTGAGTGATGAAAATGTTGGATGAAACTTCCATGCCTTGTAATTCCCCTCTCCTCTTAGCTGTTAATATTACTCTACTTGAACTTACAACTGCTAACAGGAAGAGGAGTGGGAACAAAGGACATCCTTGTCTCAACCCTCTTTGAGAATGAAAGAAAGGAGAGGTTGATCCATTTATGAGGATTGCAAAAGAAATATTAGTGATACATCCCATAACCCAATTGATGAAAGGGGTTTAAAAACCTAAGTGAGTTAGCAACAATCTCAAATAAATCCAGCGAATTCTATCATAGACTTTAGATAAGTCAATTTTAGCAATGATACCTTGTTATTATTAATATTAAAATTATTATTATTATTTTAACAATATGAAATGTATAGATGTATGTTCACCTTTATTAACCATTTAATTTATATGGTTGGGCCAATTACAACTATATAAAACTCATCCACATTATTTTTCAATTTAAAACTCATATCATAAAATTAAGAATTATAGCAAGATTATAAAGTGTTTTTCATTATTAATCATTAACATTGATATTATTATCATTGTTTACAAACATTTTTTTGCCATATTTTGTGGATGGTAAACGTAATTTTTTTCCCACATTTGTGGATGGTAAATGTACCCTGATTATGGGGCCAAGAGAGTTGAAGAGACTTGAACTTGTGAACAACAACAACTAGTAACAATATCAAAGAACCTCACGTCACACTTTATACCACTTGAGCTAAGCCTTGGAGCCCATTGTTTACAAATATGTAAGTATGATGCATCTATTACATTGATGTGCCAACTTTAAGAAAATTCTTACTTTGTTTATAATTTTATTGTTTATTGATAACTTTTTTAATTAGTGTTGGTGAATGGTGATGTTGGTTGTTTATAAGTTCAACTAAAGTTAGTAAATATGCTTCTAGGTATAGAAAATTATGACCACAAATATATTTACCTATGTGTGAGATAAAAGTTTGTAGTCTGATATAATTGCCCATTGATGAAAGTTGGAAATGAGAAAAATCTCATGTCAACTATCTTTTCATAAAAAATATTAATAATTATATGGTTAGTTTTAAATAAGGCTTAGAAGCAATAGTTTTCTTTGTTGACAAAAACAATACAATTTGTAACAAGATTGTAATTTATTGTTGTTTAAAATGCACTTTTGAATACATAAATGGATTCAACTCCCGAAATCTTAACAAATTAGATAACTTAAATTTATGATTTTTAAAAATCTATATTCAATTAAAAAAATAATAATAATGAAAAATAGCGAGGAAAAAAATTACACTACGATAAATAATATTAAACACACATTAACCTAATATTATCTTGTTGTTAAAATTCTCTTAGAAGTATATGTAAATTTAAGAAGCATTCAAAACTTCAATAGCCAATCCATTTATCATGAGAAGCAAGTATTTTTAGTAGTGATGAAACAACTCTCGATGAAAATATAAAATTAAGAAAATATTTACTAGCATTTGCACCATATGTTGCAAAGGAAACGTCGTAAGGCATAAATTCGAGAAGCATTGTGGCATATAAAGAATCGTTGAAGATGAAAATTAGTAGGTGAAGGGTAAAGAGCTAGTACCCAATGCCCATTGCATTAAATAGGTCTTGTTGTTTTTGGAAACGTTTTGGCTATGACATCTGGCCAAAAAGAACTTCCTATTTTTAGTAGGCTATGGAATGACTTCAACTAGAAGGAGACAATACTGGATACTATTGCAGGTATTAAGGAGGAGTAGAATGTTGTCCTCATTAGTAAGATGAATAAGGGCAACAAGAAAAGAGGAATTAAGAAGGGTTAAAAAGGGTTATCTATAGTCCTCTATTGTGGGCTTTTGTTATAATCTTTTTGCTTCTCAATGTGTATGGTAAGTCTTCAACACTCTATCTATGCTTCTCAATGACTTCAATCTGCATATTCTTAAAAGGAGTTTTTGCTTCTGTTTAAGCTAACATCCTCTTTTTGGTTGGATTTATTTCTATGAGCAGGGTGGTATTCATTCTTTTGGGTCTCTTTAGTTCCCTTAGTTGTAAGTGCACAAAAATCTTGGACTAATATGACACTGAATTATTGATAACGGGAGTTAATAATCGTGACAATTTTTTTGATTGAATTCTTTGGGCTTTATGTCATTTTATCTCCAAAATATACAGATAATTTTGTTGGTTGGAACAAAGCTACAAGTTATAATAATAGAGTTGGCCTTAGAAATTCAAGGGAGGCATGGTGTAGTTAAAGGAACCCCAATTGTGAAGCCAACAAATACAATGTTTTGGTTCAATTGCCCTTAACTTATCCTTTTCTTGATCCGCTTCACTCTTTTCCAGGTGCCAAAATGATTTGCATTCTAAATTTCAATTAAAAAATTGTATTTATAAATCCTATTCCCTGAGTATTTATGGGAATACCAATTGCTTAATGGTTAACTTATGTTCTGTAGAATGGTTTCCAACTTGCTTTCTTCTTGTGGATATGGGTAAGCACCATGTTCATTCAACGAAGGATAAATTCTTGTTTATAGAATCATAGGATTTACTATGGTAACGATGGTACAAGTTGCAGTCTCAGGTACCAAACTATCAAAGCACATTTAAAAGAAAGAATAATATTAAAGAATGTTTCGAGAGAATAATGTAACGACCAAAACACTCAAAGGGCCATCATATGATCGTTGAGCATCATATTATTCTCTTTTTAATCATACTCGTATTCATGCCATGCATTACACTGCAACCCAACCAACAATATTACAGAGCTAACATATTGAAGGGCAAAACGTATGTACCAATTTGGAGGGAAACGAGTTGTGTCAATGAGTAAGAAGATGCAAGTGCTAGCCAATGTTATGCACACCATTTCCACCATCCAACATGATGGTCTTCTATCTCTTCTCATTATTTTCCTCTACCATATAACATGATGAGTAAATAATTGTAAGAACGAGAAGAAAATCAAATTCTAAACCCTAAAACTTCCCTAATAAAAAAGCAACACTGGACTCTTTCTGTGGTCAGCCAATCAAATTCTGACAGACTACTGCTATTAGCAAACTCTTAGAAAAATGTAAAAACAACATAAACCAAACCTTAAACCTTGCCTATTAAAGAGACAACACTTGACTCCCTTTACAGTCAACCAATCACATTCTAACAGGTTGTTGCGAGAAACAAATTCTTAAACGGAAGAATGTAAAACAACATAAAACCAGATATTAAACCCTAAACCCTGCCTGTGACAGAAACAAGGTTGGACTCTTTTACAAACAACCAATCAATTTCTAAGGTTGTTGCTATACACAAATTATTAAACAGAAGAATGTGAAAACAACATAACCCGTGATATTATATGGTATTGAGCTTCATATTTATATTTAAATCTATCATGATACACCATGTCATTTCAATGAACCATATGAACTGAAGGGGGAAGGTTAAAGAAGACGGTAATGTAGATCAATTTTGTACATTAGAAACCATGCCGCACACTGAATATATGCCATATTGAATTCATTTGTTAAATTCCAATGTAAACAAAACAGACTTACGAAAACTAAGTTGAAGCTAGACCTAACTAATCCACCATTTGAAACAGAAATGAGATCAAATTTAAAGGAGGTGGCATATTGAATTCCTCTATTCAGTTCTATTGTAAACAAAACAGGGTTATGGAAACTAATTTCAAGCTACACCTAACCAACCATATAAATTTATAATCGAAATAGAAATGAGATGAAATTTATAAGAAGATCAGGAGAGGTCCTGGGCAATAACACTCGATGCAGTGGACGCGCAGAAGATATCAATTGCCTTCATGTTGCAGAACTGAAACAGAGGAGGGCAATGACCAGGCCGCTGAAAAATCCGATGAATAAATATGGAGGCCAACAACAAGAACACAAAAGGCACCTGAAAATAAAAGTTAAAGAAGCTCGTTATATAAAGAACAATTTCTGTACTCACCTTCACAAGAAACCGAAAGATGCAAAGATTAGATGATATCCAACACAAAGAAAGGGTGTATTGACAACAACAGGTTTCAATATGAAAACCAGTCAGGGGGGCAAATTCAGGCGTCCTGCATTACGGGCATATAAGTCTAATGGTATACACGTGATCGTTACAAGTATTAGAAAAAGCAAAAGCAATGGAGTAAGATGAACAAATTTGTTTCCATTATAATATATTGCAACTCTTTGGTGATCCTTGCCCACTGAAACCTCAAATGCCAAAGTACGGAGTTGGGGCCTTTCACGCCATAGTAAAAGAAGAAAAAGAAATAAAGGAAGTATTCCATGAGCTTTCATCCACGACCCGGTGTAATAAGGAAGAGAAGCGGTTTATTTTGCTCTATATTTCTCAGAAACTAGTGTATTACATAATGTATGCAACCTCTTTATGCGTTAGTATGTAACTTCCTGATGCATAAAGAAACAAAGTCTTCCGAGGCTAATCCACCATAGGCATTGAGCATAAGCACTTCAATTGTAAACAAAGAACATGCATAAACACACAAAATCCAAACCACAATGCAGAGCTATAAATCCCAAGCATTGATTTAATGCAAGCATTCAGGGCTCATCGAGGGAACACACTTCCCTACCTGATGTGAGATGATAAACTGAAGCCAGACACTGTCGCAGATGGACATTTTGATGGACTCATTTCTTCTTGAATTGATGGATTAGGTAATGAATGAATGAAAGGCTAATCGCTATTTTATAGAGGCGCATTGAATGTTCAATCGGATCTACGATGTCTATTAGTTCTCTTCCTCGCTAGCGCCCTCATCAATCCACTTATCTCCCATGATCATGCGCCCCCATCATCCTCGTCCTTTTTTTTTTTTTTTTGCTTTTGTCCTTGTGGGAAAACCCTTGCTAATGAAACACATAATAGGAATTGTATAAGACGACGACATTTGCGTAAAGGGAAACAAAAAACCATCTGTGTCAGTGCAATTAAATCAACGGACTAGGACAATCCAATTGTCTAAAGATGGATCAAACAGCAAAGAGTGATGACAAGTGTGCACCGAGGGGAGTTAGTTTAAGAGGGAAATGCCTTACGCCGTAATTAGAAAATGAATTATATTTAAAAATGATTATTATAAAATAAGATTAAAATAATTATGAGATGAGAGATGGTAAAAGTTTTAAAGGTAAATGAATGTTTAGTAACCACGTTACAAGTAGTTAGTGTATGTAATTTAACTTAAATATAATGTAATTAAACTAAAAATAATAATAAAGAGGAAAATTTCATCACAAAAATAAAACAATTAATAAAATGTTGTATTAATGAATGTGATTACCAAAAACTAAGAAACATGATTAAGTAATGTGTTTATATTAACATATATACATGTTTATATATAAGTCATTTTAAATTGAAAATATGGAGAAAAATTATAATTCATGAAAATGGAAATAATAGAAAAAACAAAAACAAAAAAGTTAAATAAAATAGAAATAAAACTAAAAGCAAAAAATTAGTAATTAACAAAAATGGAAGTTACTAAAGAGCCCATAATAAGACCTCAACTAATAACCTTACAAAAAAAAAAAAAAAACTGAATTGTCAATGTTAAAGACAAACTAATTCATAGTCATACCATGTGTATGCGAGGTATAATAAGCCGAATTAAAATGAGTATATTAACAAAGAGATAGATGTATATAGATACATGTCTTTGAGATTAATCACATTATTAGGACTTGGTGACGTTTTGAACCAACTAATGTAGTCCATTCTCACTACAAGGTGAAGAATAATCGATCTTAAGGAATAATTAGCATGGATGCATCATTGCTGAGAATTAGCTATTGAAAATTAGATGTCGGTAAATTAGTCAATAAGGTAAGTAAAATATTATTTAAGGATTAGAGGTAAAGAGTTATCTACTAAAATAATATTAGGAATAAGTATTATATATTTCGAAGTAAATAAAATATTTTACTCAATTAGTTACACTAGAGTAAAATATTTTATTTAATCCGAAATATATAATATTTTAATAGACTTCCTTACCTCGCATTTTTAAATAATATTTTTACTTAACCTTTATAATTAATTATTAAATATTTATATTTATTTATTTTCTAACCGCTAGTTTTAAATAAATGATAAAAATATTTAATAGATAACTCCTTACTTCGGATTCCTAAATAATTTTTTACTTACCCTTATTAAATAATTAATTGTAAGAAGAGCTTCGGCGTAAATCACATAAGAAAGAATTTTGTCGACGCGTTTCGAACCAACTAGTGTGGTTCATCATCAGGACGAGTTGAAGAAACAGACCTGGCCTAGCAAGTTAAATAGACTGATGCAGAGACTCCAATGGCTATATAACGGCTAATTTTGACCCTAGGACCCAGCTCAACTATTTAATATTATTATTATTCTTATAATATTAAAATACAATATTTCATTTCTCGAAATTGGTAAAATTAGGTACTATGCATAGAATCTTACGCAATTTATTAATTAAATAACCTTAATAAACTAATATTAATGGTTATTGTGAATTAATTATTAGTTTAAATGATTTCTTTTGAGGAACTATTATTATTGTTATTTTAGTAATATTAAAATTAATAATGTAATACTCTATTTCTAGAAATTAGTAAAAAAAAATTAGTTATAATGAATAGTAATTTATTGAAATTAGTTATAATGAATAGTAATTTATTTGGTTAAATAACATTCTGCTAATAGTAAGTTATTACTAATGGTTCTTTTAAATTTATTATTAGATTGAGTGATTTCCTTAAAAGACGTAATAATATATTCCTATTCGAAAATAATAAAGGAGTAATTTCAAAAATAATAAGTATTTCCTTTATTAAATTAAAAACTAAATATATACAGGAATTATATTTTAATGTGATGTTAAATCATTTATCTGTTTATAAAAGTTATTAAGCTTACTACCTCTTAATACTATTCATAGGAGGACGGATTAAATAATTTATTTTATGCATTGGGATAAGAATAATATTTTAATCATATCACCTATAAGGGTCCTACTTATTGCTGCTAGATTGAGGAGTGTAAATATAAATGAAGAAATCACAAATAAACATAAATTGACAATCTAAGAATACATAAAGAAACCCTAATAATCTAGATTATAAGAACAAACTACATAATACCACCTAGGATAAGGACCTTCATAAAAAGGTAAAATCAAAATACGAATAATAGTTAAAAACGAATAAATCATACCAACAGCATACCCGAAAAGAATAATCCGCCCGACCTTGAAGAAAGCGTCCTGGGTGAACAGAGAGGTAAGGAAGGAACCCTAAGATGACAGGGCGGGGATCCAACATCTACTGACCTTCCACCCATCATCTCTGTTGAGATTGGTGGGTGAAACAGGGCGCTCCATCCAGCAGAGAATTTGCGAGCATGCTGCAGACCTGAGGCATGGAAGAATAAAATCCTCAGCTCTCGCAGAGCACGTAGACAAGACTAAGCATCATGTCTGCATTGAGGAAGCCAAAGTCATTGCCAGGGTGGACAGGTTCCATCACCGCAAGTTAAGGGAAGCTATTGAAATCAGAGATGATGGGTGGAAGGTCAGTAGATGTTGGATCCCCGCCCTGTCGTCTTAGGGTTCCTTCCTTACCTCTCTGTTCACCCAGGACGCTTTCTTCAGGGTCGGGCGGATTATTCTTTTCGGGTATGCTGTTGGTATGATTTATTCGTTTTTAACTATTATTCGTATTTTGATTTTACCTTTTTATGAAGGTCCTTATCCTAGGTGGTATTATGTAGTTTGTTCTTATAATCTAGATTATTAGGGTTTCTTTATGTATTCTTAGATTGTCAATTTATGTTTATTTGTGATTTCTTCATTTATATTTACACTCCTCAATCTAGCAGCAATAAGTAGGACCCTTATAGGTGATATGATTAAAATATTATTCTTATCCCAATGCATAAAATAAATTATTTAATCCATCCTCCTATGAATAGTATTAAGAGGTAGTAAGCTTAATAACTTTTATAAACATATAAATGATTTAACATCACATTAAAATAGGAGTAGTCTACCTAGGCGGTAGAATGGCCCGTTTTCTGGCACCGGCCGGAAAATCCTCCGGCTCCGGCCACCGGACGATTCCTCCACCCTCCCCCACCCTCCCCTACGCGCCCCTCCTTCCCCTCCGCCACCCTCACCTGACAATCTTGACATTCCGTGGATCCGATCGCAGTTGTATCCTGACAGATCGGGGAGGAGCTGACATGGAGCTGGAATGTCAGGGACGGAAAGTTATTGCGATCCCGCGGTTGCTCCCTCCCACTGTTATTCATCCGAAGTAATCTGTCTGAGTTTTTATCAGTGAAGGCGGGGTTTTGATGGCGAAAAGTTCAGATCTTTTCTTGACGGATAATCTTGAAGGGGTAGGTCTGTCACCGCTACCTCCCCCTGCTTCAGAGGAAGTACTAGGAGAAAACAGAGAATATGGAGCGGAACCAGCACCTGCTGTTATGAAGGCTGATGTTCCTTGGTGTTCCAGAAGGGGAGCCATGTCAGAAGAGGATCGAGTTTTGAAATCTGTTATGGGGAACAAATTGACTCCGGAAAAGTTTGATGTTCTCAAAGATCAAATTGCAAATTTGATGATTAACTCAGCAGACGTTCTAGTGAGAGTAACGTTCCTAATTTTTGACAGGGCAGTGATGGAACCAACATTTTGCCCAATCTATGTTGAGTTGTGCCAGTATCTAAGTACAACGCTCCCTCAATTTCCACCTGAAGAACTGGATGGAAAACGAATAGCATTCAGGCGGATTCTTTTTAACACTTGCCAAAAAGTATTTGAAGGTGCAAATAATCTGCGAGCTGAAATCAAAGATTTCTCAGCCCCAGATCAAGAAGTCGAACGGCGTGGCAAGGAAAAGATAGTAAAGCTTCGCACTCTGGGAAACATTAGGTTTATTGGGGAACTTTTCAAGCAGAAGGTGTTACCTGAAAAAATTGTTCATCATTGTACTCAGCAATTGTTAGGCACAGATGCGAATTGTTAGGCACAGATGCGAAGGTTGGTCCAACTGAAGAAAATGTGGAGGCTCCTTGCTTGCTTTTGAATACTGTGGGAAAACAGCTTGAAAAAAACCCCAAGAACCACAGTATCGTTGATTCTTGTTTTGCCTCACTGAAGCAGGTAAGTAGCAATCAATGTCTTCCATTTCAAACGAGATTCATGGTTGGGAAGGTTCTTGATTTGCGTGCTAATAACTGGATCCCTAGACATGAAGAGATGAAACCCAAAACTATATATGAGATCCATTCAGAAACTGGACAAAAGCTAGGTTTAAACCCCGGAAGAAAACACAGATGTAATATGTTTGCATGAAACAGTTTTGGTATTAGACGTGATGCAAGAGGTAGGAAGCAGTTAGGCAGATGTGAGAGTGTGGGCACAAAGCATGAAGAAGCGGTTAATTTAGTCTAGCGTGCGAAGGCTCGCAGGGAAGTGGACATTTTCAATTTTGGGCGTTTGCTTCAACTCTTGGCATCAGAGCCCATTTCTACGCCAGGAAAACCCTATTTGATGGCGAAAAATTCAGATCCTTTCTTGTCCAATAATTGTGAAGGGGGGGTTCGATCACTAGTAATTTCCCCTGCTTCCAAGGAAATACTTGGCGAAAACAGAGAGACCAGCAACTACTCTTATGAAGGCTGGTGTTCCTTGGTCTAGCAGAAGGGAAGCCATGTCAGAAAAGGATCGAATTTTGGTTTCTTACTGCATTTCTCTATTGTCTTTCCATTTGAAATGTCTGTGTATTGGCAATCTGATCGATCCATTGCTTAAATAACACAGAACACCCACCAACACATGAGTCTGTAATACCTTTTGTTTAATAAAACTTTAACTGATGTCACTCATAGGGTGATTATTAGATCACGGTTCGTCCTGCCAACTATAGAGGGTGGAATGTCAACCTCCACATCTACTTCATGCATCTCTCAAATTTTCTACTCCATACTTTATTAACTCTCATAAACTCCTGCACTTGAAACTATGCTCATACGGGTAACTATACTCGTGCTCTGTTATCCCTAATCCTGATGCTCAACTCTTAGATCCTTTGTTTGCTGCTCACTCTAATCTACTGCTGGAAAATCTCTAGACCTCAAGTATGCCTTATCCTCCATGAACTTAACATCTCATATAATAATAATCTTCTTGGTCCCTGCAATAAATATATAGTATCCCTTTGAGGTCTCATTGTACCCCACAAGGTACCCCCTCTCTGTAATCTGATCCAACTTGGAATGTGTATCCCATGAAATGTGACAATACGCCAAAATGCCAAATATTTTGAAGTGGCTAACATCTGACTTCTTCCCTGTGAATGCTTCCTATAGTGTCATCTTTCCAATTTCTTTATGTGGGACCCTCTTATGTATATATATTGTCATATTGCATGCCTCTTCCCATAAGTAACGTGGCATATCCTAGTCATATATCATAGCCCTCATTGCCTCTAATACTGAACAATTCTTCCTCTCAACAACCCCATATTTTGTTGGTTGTAAGGAACCGTCCACTCTCTCTTGATTCCTTCTCTAGTATAGAACTCCTAGAACTATTTTCCTATGTACTCGCCTCCATTGTCTAACCAAAGAATCTTCACCTTCCTTCTTGTTGAATTATCCACAAGAGATTTGAACTCTTGGAAGCGACTAAAGACCTCATCCTTGGTCTTCAAGAAGTATATCCAAGTCTTATTGGAGAAACCATTGATAAAAGTAACATACTACCCATATCCTTCGAGAGACTTCATCAACATTGTTCCTTATATATCTGAATGTACTAGACCAATAACACCCTTGGATCTAGTATCACTCCTTAGGAAAGTTGCTTTCGCAAACTTCCCCAACACACATCTCTTATAAACAACAACACGCTTTGTGCTCACCTCTAAAACACATGTCACTGTATCACAAAGAAATTTGAGTGTTCCATGATGAATATGGCCCATCCTCCTCTGCCATATCTCTCTGTGATCTATATGATCATTGTTGCTCACTAGTGCCTTATGAGTATCCATTTGCAACCTATAAAGTCAATTGCTCTTGAATCCAATAACTATGGGTGATTTCCAATCCTTATGCTTAATTAGCACCTATGACCCTCTAAATAGTACATTTTAACCCTTATCTTGAAGGATAGATACGGAAATCAAGTTCATGCCCAAGCTTGACACATGCAACATATCATGAAGGGAAACGGCTTGCCAAACTCCCTCTAAAATAGAATAGTCCCTTTCCCATTTGGATTTCACTTAGACTTGTTCCTCATATGAATCTGGAATCTGATGTCCTCCTCCTTGTAAGTGGAGAAGTACTCCCTTGATAATGTCATAAGGAATGATTCCCCACTATCTATATACGAAACACCCTATGAGGTTGAGCTAGTCAAGAAAACTATGAGTGTGAACTCTTATTCATTTTCCTACATTAAGCCTCTTCTGCCCTCAAATTTGCTTTGATGCCATGTGAAATTTTTAAAATTGTTGCAGTTAATTTGGTTATTATTCACCTGTATTTAAAATATTATTTACCTTTGCAAATTATATGTGACAAATATTTAATAAAACACTACTGCAACTTCACCAAAATTAAATCACGGGAACTTAGAAATATTGTATACAGAAAATAATAAACACCGATATTTTTATACAAATTATCCTTGGAAAAAACTCCAATGTGGGGAAAACCAGTCCTAAAAATGAGGGTTATTATTCTTCAACAAATCAAGGATTACATAATTGCTTACCTCTTACTAGAAAAGCTCTGGTAATATTTTTCCTTCACTTGTACTGGCCAAATCAAGCTGGAAAATCCTCTATATATTAACTCGGCCTGCTATGTGCAATTCGCACTAGCCAATGGAAATGTGCACTGGCTCTTAAGCTCGAACTACCTCTAGAAAATCAATCCAATGAATTTCTCTACCTCCAGTGACTCTAGGAACCCACTCCCACTACCTCCAAGAAATCATTCCGATAGCTAGCAGCAAAATTGAGCCTCTAGTAACTCGCACTGGATAAATTGGCAATTCGCACTAGCTGAATCGACCTCCCTCTTACATATTAATTTTGCATCCTTCCTTATCTTGGAAAACTGGAATCTTTGCGAAGAATTTCTCCAGAAATTCTCTCCTCAATTTCTCCTAATGAAACCCCACTGTTGGTGTCCTCCATGCTAACATTGTGCCCTTGTCCTCACTGCAATTTGTTCTTGTGTATCTCCAAAAGCCCCATCGATATCCTCTTATAATTTGTCATTGAGCAATCAACAACCAAGGTCTAATCACAATCGATGGCTAAAATCATCTTGACTCCATCAGGTCACTTTTCTAGAAGTCCTAGAGAAAAATCAACTTGTCTCAATTAATAATAATTAATTAACCACTTTTCCTAAGTTAAACTTAGGAAAATAATTAAATTCTCTAATTAAATCTAATTAAGATAATTTTCCTCAGAAACATTTTCCAGAGTATTAGAAATAGTTAATCCATATGTGTTTCTAGCCTCGTAGACACCACTTGAAACTAAAACACATGCCCTAACTACACAAACTGACAACAATATCACTTCAAAAATTGTCTTATGTGTAGTGTTTACCATATACATAAGTGGGTTATATGACAAGTGTGTAAATGCGATGTATCTAAATTTTTATAATAACAAATATCATTATCATGTTGGTAATTTCAAACATTAAACTATCATACTTCTATTTATTTGGTTGAAGGGGAGCGTTGGAAGGCATCCAAGATGGATATATGGATGAGGTAAGAGGAACTTTGTACCATTTTTAATTAAAGGAAGAAGTACAAGAAAGAAAGGAAGCTTATGATATTTTTCAAGTACTATACAGTTGCATTTGAAATAGAAATCTATCATTAAACTATTGATTTTATCCTCAACAATCTGTGGTACTTTTGGATTTGAATTCATAAAATTTCGAAATTTATAATTGTTAGCCTCTCTCATAAAACAATAATAAATCCAAAAATAAATTAATTAATTAAATATTCCAAGTTAGGAATTTGTGCCTAACTCTTGGGTTGTTCCTCTAAGATAGGAGTTAGTTTAGGTAACTCCTATATTGGTGTGTGTCTGTGAGAAATTATCTCAACCAAAGGAGAAATTATCTCAACCAAAAGTGTCTAAGATAGAACGCACTATCTTGAGAACACTATCTCTCATCTATTTATTTGTAACATTATATTCAATTTTTTCAATAATAATGAGAGAGAATACCTGAAGAAGCATAGGGCTTCTGCCTTTTTCCTCCAATATATTTTGTGTCTGGTTATATATATTTGTCTGAGTTGTTTTAATATGTATTATGTGGTATCAGAGCTAATGGTTTGCTCTTTGGCAGTGAGAGTGTTTGCTTTAGATTGGTTAGTGTGTAAGAGTGCCTACTTGTAAAGCGAAATGGGAATTGGAAGCCGAGGGTCATGTCGCCATTTTACAGTGCTGGAATGAGGATCCGTTATGTTGACATAAAGGCGATAGCGCAGAGCAGTTAGCCACATTGAAAGAGGGCCAAGTGGTGAAGGTATTGTGAAGTTCAAGCCAAGAATCTTTATTTGCCTTTCTTTGACTGTGCATTGAGAAATTCGTGGACTGCTCAAGGAAATTACAGTGTGTGTGAGATCTGTGGTTGAGATCCGAAGTGTGGAGACTGTATGATCTAGAGATCAGTGTCAAGAGCATGATGCAAAGATTAGTGTGAAGGTCGTGTTACAGAAGATCAGAGTGAAAACCTAGCGGCGTGGTGTGTGAGAGAGATTGTTGCCATATATTCATTCATTCATATTCATTCTACTCCATTGGCTACTGTATCTATAAAATTATTATAGCAATAGAGAACGCACTGTGACCATTCGAAAAAAAAATAAAAGGCCCAAATTTTTTTTCCATTACCATTTGCTGGTTCTGATGGGATCTTCTTCAACGCAGGAGTTTGAGCGACTTTTAAGTATCAGATCCAAAAGCATGAAAGCCCATGAAGGAACCTACATGGAGCGTTCTTTGTGAGTTTCTTCTGGTTTCTATATTTCTTCTGTATATTTTATTATTTGATTTAATATAGTGCACCGAATGTGAATGATTGTTGCGGCAGAAGCATTTTCGACCCTGTTTGCCTCCTCTGAAGCCGCGCTCTGCTATGGATGATCTTCTTCTCCTCCTAACATCAACTGCTATAGTGTTGCGCAGTATGGTATGATCGGAGGGATCTGGCGACTCAGAACGAGAATGGAGATATGAGAATATGATTGGTGGCAGAGGTTCCTATGTGGGTCAATTTCTCTAGAACAAAGTAGTGGATGCTAGCGTTGGAAATATGGGCTAAGCTATGTTCGTAATTCTCTGCCAGGATTCGAACCTGTTTCGTTTTACCAGATTAATATTTTTTCTATTCTTGTTGGCCAAACTCAAATTAAACTATGTATGAACCTTTCAAGTCGCTGCTCAATTGTTCTTGTAGTTAAATTGCCATGGGAAGTATTTGTAATAAATTAATAGAATGAATAGGAACCTTGGCCATATCAATTATCAACGACTATCTCTGTGGAGGTGTGCCAACCTCTGCTGTTACAATATATTTTGTTGAAGATGGGTTCTTTCCTTTTGAAGTTTTCAACAGATACAGTGTGATAATTCTGGCATTCTAGGCGCGTTGCACTACCCATCTACAGGCATTGAAGCATTATAACAACAACATTCACCCATCCACAAAAGGACAGAAAATGTGTTGTTGGGTTATATGGTAAGCAGGAATAAGTGATACATTTTATGGAGAATGCTAATGAGTGTTTTCATAAAAGTACGTGCCTAAAAGTGAACACCTTCATAAAATAATTCAAATAGTTATCAACGAGACATTCTCCTTTGAGCATAATTATTGTTGAATGCAAAGCATGTGAGTTTATGAACAAAAGAGAGATAGTAAGTGGAATATGAGAATGAGTGATTTTTGGGAGAGATAAGGAGTGGAGTGATAAGCTGAAATTCTTTTTGTTCATTTGGAGTATTAAGTTTTTTTTTTCAGGGAGAAGTGATTTTTTGAGAGGCTTGAAGTGATTTTATGGAGCAATAAGGTGAATTTTGTTTTGTAATATTTTGGAGTCATAAGTGTTTTGTAATTTTGGAGAGATAAGGAGTATATTTTGTATTTTTGGAGTAATAAGGTGCATAGTATTTGGTGTGATACAGAAAAGTCATTGTTGTAATTCAAAGTATTGTTTTACTTTGAGAAGGATCGTGTCACTATCCATTCAGATTTTGAAGGCGAGTTGTTTCAAAGGGTTGTCAACTTGGCATTATCATTACTTCAGATGTACTCACTGATTAATAAAGATATCATTTTTTTGGTGTTGATGTGTCCTAGATCCGCCCGAAATTGAATAAGGGGATCTAAGGTACACTATGTGTGCTTGATGGCGCATGTGTTTTATGGCTTCATCTTTTGCTTTTTAATCTGTGTCTAGTTGTGACACATCAATAATTTCATTTAATATCGCATACATAAAGCAAGTACAACACATAGCTGCAAGATCAACACTACAACAAATAATCAAAGTTTTCAACATCGGCATTCTACCTCAACAAACAAATTCACTCAAATACAATCAAGTTCATGAATCTACAAACTCCAGCGTTTCAAAGCAAAGTCTACATCAACATTCTTTCAAACAAATTTATTGAACTTGTAATCAAACTCAAATTACATTGAATTGTAATGGTGCATTCTCGGTTGAAACCGACACCCACATTTTGATTTGATCAGAAGTCAAGTGCGTCAATTCTCTTCCACTTAGTCAAATTAAGACAAGTGAATTTTTTGTTTTATGTGAGTCATTAAAATCATTGTAAGCTTTTTTGGGTGCATTTTCGACAGTGTTCGACACCCTTCCTTTAAGAAAAATCAAGTGAATGCACAAATATTAACTCTAAAGAAAACAAGCGACAAGTTCACATCTCCTGCAAGTGAGCGTGAGTATTCAGTCAAGCAATTTGAGTCAACATAGTATAAATTTCAAACTTTCAAGCGAGCCAGAGTGAAGTTCATTACAACAACCATCAAAGCAACCAAACAAGCAAGTTGAGATCGACATCAAGCGAGCGTGGCTATTCCTTCAAGTGAGCGTAAAGTCATCAAGTAAGACAAGTGAGCATTCACACAAACACGATCGTCATCAAGCAAGTGTGAATTCCAGAGTTTAAGCAAGAAAGTTCTACAACTCTAGCATGTGTTCCCAGCAAGTGCAATAAGCAACAAATCAAGTGAGCGTGCCATTCAAGTCCCATAGTAAGCGAGCCTGTCATTCAAGTAACAAAATCAAGTGAAACAGTTCAAAGCACAACATCTACAACAAGAGAGCCTGATTTCAAGTGAGCAAGTTCAGATGGTGCAACATATTCAGTTGTTAAACATTCTTCATAGTTTGATCATCTCCAGTGATGAAGACATGGTAAACATCAACAAAGAAACTCTTACTGATCTTTCACGGCATCTACAACAAACACATGAAACCATTGAATTTCTTCAACTAGAGTCGCAACTACAAAGAGATTAGCTGCAACAAAAGAGTGCTTCTTCCAAGTCATTCAACCATACAGATGAAGATAAAGATGTTGATTCCAAATCACTCCTCCAAACAACTTCAAGTGTCGAAGTTGTTCCAGTTAAAATTTCTTCCAAACCCATCATCAAGCCCTGGGAAGAAATTCAAAATAACAAGAATCGACGAGGCTTAGGATATGTCACTGATGACACCAATTTACATATCCCAGATTATTCCAAGACAATTAAGTTTGTGAGTGCAGGATTTCTTGAACCACTCACCTCAGTAGGTTCGGAGAAAGTTGTAGACAAACAGAATTGCACGCAACCTGAAGTTGACGTCCAACCGAAATGTTCTCATTGTCAAAGAACAAGCCATATGGAAGATGATCAATGTTTTGATCTCCATCCGTGTTGCCATTGTGGCAAGCCCAATCATTCCTCAGAAAAATGTCGCAACCAACAAAAATCAGCCAGATTGAAGATACATTATGAATGGATCGATCCTTGGGAATGGTCATCCACAGTCAAAAGATTGTCTCAGTTCTACAACCAACTACAATCACACATAGTGCAGCTCGCAGTGAACCGATGATGGTACTCTCATGCAGTTGAACGAGGGAGTACAACAGTGAAACTCTCCTACACCTGAAGGGGGGGAGTTCACATATATTTTGGAGAAGATTGTCTCTCCTTTCAGCTGACAAAGGGGGGAAATGTCAATGAAATTGACAAGTGGTTGTCAGACTGAAAGTCTCGACAACATCAGTGAAGCAGCCAGTGGGCATCTTCATCAGCGAGTGGGCATTTGTCATCAGCGGTGAGCATCAACAAATTCGCCAGTGGGCGACCAACAACAAAGCAACAGTGAGTAGCTTTCATCATAGCAAAAGCAACATTGAGTTGTTTTTCGACATCTTCAGCCAGTGGGCGATTATCATCAGCAAATATGCCAGTGGGCATTCATCAAATTGTGTCAGTGGACACTGGATGCTGTTTTCAAGCAAAAGACAGTTGGATCCTTTTGCGGCTTGGCACATGATGGAGTTGTCAAGCATCCTTCCGAGATGAATCAGTCATGCAACTGACTTAGTCTCTTCATATTGCAGTTTCTTCAGCATCCAGATTTGGCGTTTTTTGCAGGCAATATTTTTCAGGATCAACATGAGAACTTGGAAGATGGTTCCTCGTTCTTATTTTGGATTTATCATTGAGGGGGGGAATTTTAGCCTCTCTCATAAAACAATAATAAATCCAAAAATAAATTAGTTAATTAAATATTCCAAGTTAGGAATTTGTGCCTAACTCTTGGGTTGTTCCTCTAAGATAGGAGTTAGTTTAGGTAACTCCTATATTGGTGTGTGTCTGGTGATAAATTATCTCAACCAAAGGAGAAATTATCTCAACCAAAAGTGTCTAAGATAGAACGCACTATCTTGAGAACACTATCTCTCATCTATTTATTTGTAACATTATATTCAATTTTTTCAATAATAATGAGATAGAATACCTGAAGAAGCATAGGGCTTCTGCCTTTTTCCGCCAATATATTTTGTGTCTGGTTATATATATTTGTCTGAGTTGTTTTAATATGTATTAATAATATTTCAAAATTTAGAATCCTACAAAGAACTTGCACTGTACAAATTTAGAATCCTACAAAGATAGAAGCTCATCATTGCTAACCACTTTAGTCACTTGGATCTATCACAAAGTGCTTAAGCCGAGTATTGACATGCTAAGGTATAGGTAAATGAGATTGCCATGGTAAGATAAAGGCAAAGGGGACAATGGTCAAAGACCTTGTGTAGCTAAATGACAACTCTCATTCTTTTTATATTAAATTACCAACAATTTATATGCATCATACTACATTGAAGTTTCAAACAATTATTCAGAATAAGTAGTATATGTAAAATTAATGTCAATATGAGAATATTTCTTATGACAGGTTTAAATTAAGAAGATATTATTTTATAATAATAATAATAATAATAATTTATTATTATTATTATATTGAGGAGTATTTTATTAGTTTAATATAAACTCAATATGTCATTTGATGGAACTGGAAGATAATAATTATTTTTCCAATTGACACATTATCATTATATTTTTACAAATTAAAAATGAGTTTATTGTTATGAAAGACAATAATTAAATGATAAAGTTATTATTAAGAAAATATTATTTTCTCTTAAATTCGTTTTTTATAGCTTAGAAATTTTCTCACATTTGAATGATAATGATTATCATGTATTTTATAACTAATCTACACTTAATCTATATAAAAATAATGATAATTATGATTAGCATCCACTTAACCTCATAAACGATATATAAAATGTTAACAAATGTTGTAGAAAATCCACGAAATTCTGATTTGCTAATATGAGAAATCTGAAATAAAATTTCTTCTCACATAAATACATAATTTATCTACTAGATGCAACAAAATAGGAACAGAAATAAAAGCACAATCATACAATTCAAAAAACACAGAATTGTCTAGGGAACCCAACTGGGAAAACCCTCTACTTATTTATTGATAGAAACTAAGTAATTGATTTCTTAGAAATACAATTGTTCAACTTGGAGAATACACCCTTCTCCATGCTTATCCTAAGCACGAAACCCTTGCAAGAATGTTGATCACTCTTCCCTCTTCCCTTGCTCCTCTGCTTTGAATTCCTAGCGCAAACCCAAGGAACCAAGTCCCTAATTCCTTGCACGAGAGTTGATCCTTTAGTTCCTAAATTCTAGCGCATGAGCCAAGGGAAAACTACCTTCTACCAACTTGCACAATCCCCCTTCTTGTGATGCTCACTTAGAAGCTTACACACAAACCGGTGCATACAACAATAAATACAATTGTGCCTTCATTCCTTCTTTATAGCAATTTGGATGGCTAAAATTAGTGAATTTCTGATTAAGGAATGATTTTGTGATTGATTGAGTTAGCAAGAGTTCACTGCTCATGCAACTCATCTTATTTCAATTCAAGCACTTGAAACTCAATCACTTGTGTTTTTCTTCAATCAACTCACACTAGAAAATCAAGAACCAACCTTCAATTTTAACACATCAATTAATTGCATCTTAACTCGTCCTAAATTTTAGGGATTAATTCCTAAATTATAGGAACTCGTCCTAAATTATGGGTAATCTCCTACTTTTTAGGAAATCAAGTATGACAAAAAAGAAACTTGTTATGGTTCCTATGATTAAGGAATAAATCAAGGAACCCTTTTCTCGTTA